>VXAB01009746.1:35296-53522 GCA_013399175.1 Odontophorus gujanensis | reverse complement strand
CTTTTCTCCCCCCCCCCCCCCCCCCCAAGTATAACATAATTATTTCCAGTCAGAATTTATAATTATTTAAATCCAAAAGGTATTGGAGTTTTTCATGTTTAAGTTCAATTAAAGTTATCACATACTTGTCCTTAATTATTTTTAGAAAAGAAACAATTTACTAGTTGCTATTTTTAATTAATTCAGTCTATCAAGGACTAGCATTTTATAGTCATTCTGGAAATTATCCATCCAGCAGATTGCAAACATCTATCCCTCAGTTTAAAAAGATGATTGTTATCTTTTGGTTCTAAATGAAAGATTCAGGAAGTGTTTATTGTTCATGTTAATCCATGCTGACTTTGCTGTTTCTATCATCAACCCTGTTAACAAATAATGCCTTTGTCTGAAAAAATAAAAGATAAAGCAACTCTTGTTATGTTATGTCCCTCTGTAATAAAAGGCAATAGTCATTATACCATGAAAATCTATGACTCAGTTTAATAAGCGAGTTCTACTGAAACTGCTGATTGTATCTGTTGTAATGGCATTGGCCATCCTTTTTTTTTTTTTCTGTAAACAAGTGTAGAAATCCAGCTATGTCTCTGTAAAAGAATTCCATGCCTCCACATTTGTTTCATTATCCTCATAGAGGAAAAAACAAGCAAACAAACTGGAAAAGAAAAAACACAACCTTTTTGTCTTAAAATACCTGAAACAAAAGACAAACCTACAGAAAATTCTTATCATAGTATTTTATAAAGTAGTGGGTAATGATACGTACTTCATTTTCATTACTTAGGGTAAAAACTTGGTAGAATGTGAGGACGTCATTTTGTGTGAGAAAAGTTTCAGATTTGGTTTCAAGCACTTTGATTCTCTTCTGCAAAGCTTTCTAATTTTTTCTTTTCCTTTCTTTCTTTCTCTTCAGAAACAGATTCATATAAATACCTAGTTTTATATGTATTTGCCAAACAGGGAAAAGCCTTTGTCCTTTCAGCACATTTCCTTCTCTGTGCAGTGAACATGTGATCTTCCTGTGACTTCCTGGCAGTGTAACACATAGAACTGCCAGATATAATGTGCAGTGTCCAATGGTATATGGTCGAATTCCACAACCAGACTCTACAATGTAATTTTTTTGCTGCAGCAGCTTTTCCAGATGTCTACACAGCTTTCTTCACAAAGGTACACCATAGGCACTCTGCTGATCTACATACAAAGTCACTCCATATAACAATGTCATGCTGAAATCTCGCTGTTGAGTATTTGTCGAAGTGTTATGCATGTGATTCCTCTCTTCATATTTCATTGCGAAGAATTTGGCAATATATACAAATGTATATGTCACGCTCCAATATAAAGGAGGGAGACGAGGTTCTTAGATTGTGTATACCCGGCGTGAGATTAAGAAACAACGGTTCAAATGTTGGTCTGACCAGTTTATTACCAATATTGACCAGGGAGATGGGGAAGGGGAAGGCGGACACTGTTACTAATAAGGGTGATGGGGAAGGGAAAGGCGAGCGATAGGAAAGATAGGAAAGAACCAAGGATCTGTACAACGTGGGTNCCAGGAAGGAGTTCAGCAGCAGGGAATCAGCTCATGAGGTTTCCGATGGAAGAACACCAACAATCTCATGGTGGTCGATCCCTCTTTTATCCTCCATTTCTCATGCCTATGTGACAAATCCCATGCTAGCGTGCCAGGCAAGCATCTCCTGAGATGGCTATCTCCCCACGGGTATGAGTACCACACAAAAGAGTGTTTAGCGGCCATTGAGCTGCAGCTTATCGCTCTTTCGTTGCCCCAGGACATGCCCATCTGCTTGTCCCTTAGACAAAGGATTTCACAACCCTTGCCCAGGACTTGCTTGGACATGTTCGGGCATGTTCATCAGCAAACTTTGAGGCAATGATATGAAATAATAGTCTCTTACAGTATCATATAATTAAACATAACTACATGTATAAAAATATGTTTTCTCAGTTTCACTGAAATAGAAATAACTATTTCTGTTCAGACTGAGAATTTAGAAGACTTGCAGCTCTTTCTCTCTTTTTTTAAACCTCATCAGTTTTAAATTTCCTTGAGCTGTGAGTGCTCAAAAGGCAACAAGGGAAGGTGAAGGACAGCAGATGGCTTCCTGAAAGCTGCATGGAGAAGTCAGTGTAGGGGCACTGAGCAAGCTCCATCCAACCTATGGTAACAGACTGTGCATGCGCTTGTTGGTCGTCACAAACAGGGTAAATGCAGGAACTCAGCCCATGCAGGAGCAGTTCCAACTTCTGCTGGCATACAATAGTAACACGTGAGAATTAGATTGCACTTCTGAGCCACAGAATAGCTGCCAACTTACCAAGTCACCCATGCAAAATAGAGTAATGCAGGTTAATGGCTTTCCTAAGATTGTTCTGTGTCTTGTGAAGTTTTCTGTTTATACAATGGATTTTAAGGTAAAAATCATTAGCTAGGGCTCATATCTGCAAAGTACTTTTTATCTGAACTAGTGTGATACTTGAATAATAATTGGACTGGTTCTTACTGCTGACAGAATGTGCAGAAGAGTTTCACGCAGGGAAATTGAGGAGAATAAGAAGTGAATGGGGGCTTTAGGAAATAGTAACATAAGTGCACTTTAGCATGCTAAGAGGTAATTCCAAAGTGAATACTTAGAAATTGCTGGATTTTATGGGATTCATGGTAGAAGTAGTTCTTAAATAGAGATTTGGAGAAAGATGAGTAAACATAATGATTTTAAAAATCAGACATAAAGCCAGGGTTTGGAAAAATTGCTTTTCAGAGAAATAGGTATATAGGAATTCATAACTCTTTATGTGTTGTCATCTAAAATTCTTACAGAACTCGTGTTAACTTTATGGGAAAACTAACATTTCAGCAGAATAAGAAGAGTGTGTTGATATTTTGGCCGTTACAGTCACAGTCCAAAATATTTTAATGGTTTATGAATCAGCTCAGGCAACCTAAATTAGCAGTGACATTTTTTTTTCTCCCTAAAATTTTGACACTTCAAGAAAGGGAAAAGGCCAGAGCTGACACTCTCGCAGTTACAGTCGTATTAGGGAAGCTATTAAAAGAGACATAAACATAATGCCGAAGAGCCAGCATTTTACCAAAAATGTTAATACACTGAAAAATACTGACATTTTTATAAACAAAAGCAGGTATTCTCTGACTTTTCATTTAAGTTTAGTTTTAATGATTGAATGATTTTTATTATTTTTGGCTAACTGGTTTTACTCACTATGTGAACAGAATTACAAGTAGGGAAAATCTATGCTATTACATATATGTATCCTCAGTTACCAGAGGAATTTTGCTAATATTGGTACCTCTAGCTGTAGAGAACATCATAGTGTTAGCTAGGGTATGTGACCCAGTTCTGACTGATTAAACCACACATTTGAAGTATGACTGCATATTTGCAGGTGCTAGTCGAAACTGCTATCTAGCATGGCTAATGAAGATAAGCTCTTTGACCTTTTGCATGACTGTAATGTGTTCTCACAAGTTAGAGGTAAGTTGGGCAAGCATCAACTTACCACCACACTGGATGATGCAAACGTGTTACAGCCTATGTGCTAAAGTTTTAATGGCAGAGAAGACTATAGAAAGAAAAAGTCTGTCTGGCACAATACCTGGTTTTCTTGCACAATGGAAGCACGAGATTTTTTTCCTAACAGTTTCTCTTTATCAGTTCAAGGTTTTTTGCTTACATTTTTATTGTCTCAGGCAGAGTCGACAGACATAATTGTGCCGAAAAGTTGAGTAACTTTGACTACTTCTGATTAAGAATCAGAAGTTTGAGCACTATCCTAATAGGACCATCTGTGTGATAGCACTTAAGGGTGGATTGTCAGAGAGCTGCCTGATGTACTTGAAGAGCCAGGCATAGATTCTCAGAACAGGCCTGCACTGTGTAATGCTGATGTGTTGGAAGCTGGGCTGGCAGAACAGTGCCAGGAGCTTTTGTACTGTGCTCTGTTATGGGATGTAAACATCCTCTATGTGTTCCATGCAACTAAACAGCTCTGAGCATAGTGCCACTGCTTTGATAATAATGCATGAGAATAATACATTATTCTTCCTCTGTTATGAGTATGTTTCCCTATCTTTTCTTTTTCTTTGATGAGAGAGAAAACAGATGTGATTGAGGGATTCTAAAAACTTGACGAGACAGTTAGAAATTGGACGATACAAACAAAATGGGAGAACAGACAAAAGAATGCACAGTGGGGGAAGGATTTTCATAGCTTAACATGCTCTAGTTTCATATCAGATTACTGCATGTCACAATGTTCCTTACTGCACTATTAACACCCAAGTGTAACATGAGACTTCCCATGTATTACACAGAGATTTGAGTCACAGCATTTGAAATCAGGTGGTCAAACTCAGAACCTTTCTGCAGAAAACATACCAGATCTCCATTCATTTGTTCTACTAAAGCAGTTTCAAATTAAATACATTTGAAAAAAATCTGCTGCAACTTCATGAAATGGAAGCATATACAGAAGCTGACAGCTATGGGGCTATCATCTGGGGAGCACTCGTTGATTGTTTTCCCTTGCCTTGATGCCAAGGAAATTGGTCCATCTTGTGAAATGAGTTTTCTACGTGAGTCATTTAGACTTAATCTAGCCAAATGTTAGCTGAGTTACTGGAAACCCAGAATGCTGGGGTGAGTAGGAGTAAAGACTTTATCCAGATGATTTTTGTTATTTATGTATATGCTGGAAAAGAGAAGAAAAAGGAGATAAAATTCAGTGTTGGTGTTGCCTTGACTGATCTGCAACTGTAGCATAGAAACTCCTGTTCTATTCTCCTAATGTTTTGGAAGGAGAGTAGATGAGACACAAGAGTAGCTTCAGTCTTCATGCAAGTAATTGCACAATATTGCAACCATATTTTGAGCTATCCTCCCACAGAGCTGCCATGTGAGGAAGACATGCCTTGCAGAGTCACAGGATATCCATTATCAGCAAGCTAAGCATGAGTTAGCTGATAGATATTGAGAGAAAGTTAACTGTCTGATCCTATCTGCTTGCAGTAGCTTTTGTTTTGCTCATTTCTCATGAATGATCCTACTCTATACCCCATACATCTGTTCACTATATTTTCATTAGAGAGGAAGTATATATAAGGGTTACTCCAAAAGTAATGCTTCCTATTTTATTATATTGGCCTGAAACATCAGAGGTGGATGTCGGTGGTATGGCAGTAGAGCTTGAACCTTCCCATCAGCATTCCAATACATTTTGTTGCCATGTGACAAATGCCAACAGAGGGGCAGCCTGAAAAAATGGTGTCTGACCTGGAAGTGTGCATGAAGCAGAGGCACGGAATTTAATTCCTCCATGCAGAAAAAATGGCACCCACTGACATTCATCAATGCTTGCTGAATGTTTATGAAGACCAAACAGTGAATATGAGCACAGTGTGGCTCTTGGTGGTGTGTTTCAGCAACTGTGGCAGTAATATAAGACAGTCACATTCCAGATGTCCTTGCAGATTTTTACAAGTGTGGAATGAAGAATCTTTTTCATTGGTGTAGAAAATACTTAGCTAATGGTGGTGACTGTGTTGAAAAATTGTCTAATGTAACTGAGAACATGTTCTACCAAACAGTGTTATTGTACTCTTTGTATCTGTTATAGCTTCCACAGAAACAAATAGGCAGCATTACTTTCAGAGCAACCTACATACATACATGTATTTCTATTTTATTAGAACTATATAGGAGATTAGAGACTAAATTCTGGCTTTTGAAGACTGAATTGAATCAGAGGTCTCTCACTTGTCTAAAGGAGGGTGTTTTCTTTTTCCTTTTCTAATTTTTGTGCTTTTACTGAGTCAATCAGGTGTTACTCTGGCACATGATTCAACACCCACTGACTGACTGTAAGGTGAAAAACACACTGAAGATGTGGTTAATGATATTTAAGAAAAATGCTGTAGCATCAAGCAAATACATTTATTCCATCTAAATATCCCTTTGCATCAGAAACAGGGGGATATCAGACTTAGGGGATGGTGATGTGAAAGAACAAGTTCTGAGAGGTCCAGTGGTACAGCATGTTGACACAGAGTGATGTAGTATGTCAGATATGGGAGAAAAAACCTCCTCTGAATGAGTTTGTAAGCATGCCAGCTACCAGTCATCAATATGTTGCCTTAGAAAGCATCTCTGAAATGGCCAATGAATCATTCCAACTTGAGCAGATGAATAAGCTTTAAAACTTATATCTGTTGCATTAATCTATATATGACACTGCTGACAACGTCTGTGGGTATGCTTGTCTGACTTCTGCACCAGTTTCAAAAAGATGCAGAAGGGACTAAACAGACTCCCTGGAGACTACCTCTCTCAACTCCTCACTATGGAGCCAGACATGCTGAACTTTTCATCACTATTCTTGCAGCAAGACTCAGGTAATTTACAATTCCCTGGAAGATACTACAATTGTTTTCTCACTAGTCAAAGCACTCACTGTGTTGGACATCGAATATTTCTTCCACAGTTGGTCTCTACATTATTTTTTTCTTGATTTTTTTAAATTATTATTTTTTAATATCTAAGACTTAAATGACAGATATCTGCTGTGATTCTTTTCAGTGATTTTGTTACTTTTTTCCATAAGACAAGATTTATTTTGATGTTGAAGTTGAGAGTGAAGATTATGTGTGGTTTTGGAAAGGTTAATCTGATATTTTCATGTCTATAAGTTTTTGTGAATCTAGTCTTCAGGTAAAATGACAAATAGCCACTACAAATGTTAGTAAATAATAAGTGCATGGATGTCCAACCTTTTGGCTTGTTTGGGCCACATTTAATGAATAGAAATAGTCTTGGATCAGTTGCTCTAAAAGTAATGCCTCCTGTTTATTTACATGGAAACAACAGCAGATACAAAGAACACAATAACACTACTTGATAGAGAAAATTCTCAGCTACCAAAAAAATATTTTTTAACTTGGTCACCACCATTGGCTATGAATTTTCACTAGTGATGTACAAGATCCTGCATGCTGCACTCATAACAATCTGTTCCAGCAAAAGTGACCCACTGTCACCACTGATGAAACACATCACCCACCACCTCACTTTCTTCATATTCACTGTTTGGTCTCCATAAAAATTCCGCAAGTGTCAATGTCAATGTGTGCAATTTTTTCTGCATGAAGGAGTTCAGTGACAACTTTGCTTCATCTGCACTTCCATGTCAGACACCATTTTGTCAGGCTGCCCTTCTGCTGCCATCTGTCACACAGCAACAGAATGTAAAATAATACTGGTGGAAAGGTTCAGCCTCTACTGCCATACCACCAATATCTGCCTCTGATTTTATGGACCAACATAATAAAACAGGAGGTATTACTTTCGGAGCAGGCCTTGCAAAATGTACAATAATGTTATATATAAAAAGTAAAACTTTTAAATTTTAAATATTTTTCTTAAATTGTTAAAAAAAAAAAAGATGATCCCCATCCGCTAAGTTAAGAGATTATGAGAGTCCGATATAGATATGTGATCAGATTGTTGAGTTGAATATCTGATTGCAGCTCTATACATTCCATTTCACGATTTGCCTTCCATGTATTTATATCAACTGAAAATGGTCTCACAAACATAAATTGATGAATTTTTTGGCAGCCTTGAAACCCCATGCTGTGGGGTGCAGTCAACACATCCAACCTTGACAGGTTTGAGCAGTGGGCCCAGGAGAACCTCATGAAGTTCAACAAAGCTAAGTGAAAGGTCTTGTACCTGGGTCAAGACAACTCCCATCACCATTTCAAGCTGGGGGATGAAAGGATTGAGAACAGTCCTGACAAAAAAAGACTTTGGGGTACTGGTGGATGGCAAGCTGTGTATCAGCCAGCAGTGTGCCCTCAAAGCTCAGTATGCCAATCGTACTCTGGGCTGCATCAAATGATGCATTGCCAGCAGGGTAAGGGAGGTGATCCTGCCCCTTTACTGTGTGCTGGTGAGACCTCACCTGAAGTACTGCATCCAGATGTGGAGCCCTCAGTACAGGAGAAACTCAGGCCTGTTGGAGAATGTCATGAAGTAGGCCACAAAAAAGATCCATAGGATGAAAGACCCTATGGTCTTTTCATATGAAAAACCTGGGACAGGCTAAGATACATGAGGCTGTTCAGCCTGAAGACTCTAGGGAAACCTGGTAACTACCTTTTAGTATCTAATGCGGGGCTACAGGAAAGAAGGGGACAGATTGTTTAGCAGGGTCTGTTGTGGTATGACAAAGGGAAATGATTTCAAGCTTAAAGAGAGTAGATTTAGGTTAGATATAGGGAAAAAAACCTTTTACAGTGACGGTGGTGAGGCACTGGAACAGGTTCCTGGAGATGTGATGAATGCTCCATCCCTGGAGACTTTCAAGGCGAGGCTGGATCAGGCCCTGGGCAACCTGATCGAGCTGCGGATGTCCCTGTTCACTTCAGGGGAGTTGGACTAGGTGACCTTTAAAATTCCCTTCCAACTCTAAGGATTCTATGATTCTATGTGAATATAAGGGATTTTTTTCTTATTTGCAGTTATTACAGTGTATCAATTCTGCTTCAAAAGGTTATTTTAAAATGCCAGAGTATAGTCATACAAAAAAGCATTATTTTGATTTAAAGTTTTTAAAAATGTTATATATGATCATTAACCAGATGTCTGTGTGTGAAACAGATCTTTCCTTTAGCAAAAATTCTAAATCATTTAAAAAATTGTTTTAAAATACGCAGAAGCATGTCTAACAATAAAAGATGAACATCACCAAAGACATCCATTAAAAATTGAATTATCAATAGATGCTTTTTACAGCATTTATTTAGTGTAAAGAGGATTTGTCTGTACATTTAGTATCACTTTATGTGACAATTTGAAAAAACTGTCTAGCAATTCACAGCTTCAAACAGCTTTTTCTGTTTCTTGTGTACACAAGTACTTGTTCTGTGGCAGTATGAAGCTCTGAAAAGAAGTGTTGCATGACCAGAATACATTTGAAGGAAGCTAGACTTTGCTTTGAGCCAGATATATTGGTGGGTAAGAGATAAATATCTCAAGTACTGCTGTAGTAAAGGCAATTTTTTTTTAAGTTATGCTTTATCTACAGTATAATTCCACAAGTAAACAAATGTCTGTTTAGAAAAACTGAGATTTCTGCATTAAAATACTTTGTAGAGCTCAAGCATATCTTGCATAGAGAAAAACTAAAGTATTATGATTTTAAATGTACAAATATAAATATATTGGTTCTGGCTCTCACATTTTACAAATCACCATCATTTTGAAGTACAGATGCAACAGGCTGAAATGTATATAATTTTTTTTATGCTACATTTTGAAAGTTATAAAAATAAATATCTCTATTTTATATGAAGGAAAAATAAAGTTAACCTCAATTTCCTTGAGGAAGTGCAATATCTGTCAATTCCTGAGATCCAGTTACTTAAAAGGAAAATAACATTATCTTTCCTGTTTAGTATAATTATTTTAAAAGATACTGCTAAATACAAGAAGTAATGTTCAATTATTAGTAAGCAACATCTAAAAGGATTTATTTATTAACAATAGAAGAGGAAGTTTTCTTTTTGATTAATGTTCAAAATAACAGCAATAATTTAAATACATAATTTATATGTATTTGTATGAAAATACAATTGATATATATAATATAATACAAAGTAAAATATATTGTAATATACATTATATGAACTTTACAGAATGGGCAGTTTAACGCATGTAATCATTCTTTCAGAAATAAAGTACTGTATGGTATTCAATAAATACATGTTTGTTTCTTTATTTAAGCAATATAATCAATTATTTGTCTAGGTGTTAAACTTACATTTCAGTAATATTAATCAAACAGTGTAAGTGCCTTGCCGGTGATCATGATTTGGAGCCAGAGCCTATTGTCCATAATGCTGGCTAACAATGACATAATGTTTCTTACATTGTCCATCACTCTGCATCTGTCTGTTTGCTTTACATTTGCCCTGTAGAACTTCCAGTGACAAAAGTGCATAGAAGAGTAATAGATTTCCAGCATTATATCACTCAGAGAATGTTATTCAAATATCCTGCTTTAAGTGAAAAGTTATCTATAATCAGTCTTGCTGAACTTAAAGAGCAGTTAGTGCTCAGTAGTTATGGTAGAAAACACAAAATGCAATCAAACAGCAGTCTGCACTCTGCAGACATGATAAATACTGTCCCTGTCCTGGGGTTTTTATATCTAAATAATACACTCTCTTTCCTACAGCACTGAACGAGAAGAATGTATTTGCAAAGGTCTTTCTACAGCAGAGAGCAGTTTTTAACTTGAAGATGGTTCTTTCTGTGAAGAAAAAAGATTTGTAATCTATAACCTCCTTAGTGCTTTTATTGGCATGGAGAATATAGTCCTTCAAAGGTAACACAGAAACTATTTTATTTCTTTTTTTATATCTCTTTTTGTCCTCTTGTATCTCAGTGCAGTTGTCATATAACCATAGACCTGGAAGGAAAGAGTTTGAGAGATCAGTCCATGTTCCTAGAATCACTTACATAATATGAATAAATATATAGGCTACAATATACAATGTGCAAGTTTTTATTGGTGAAATAGGTTATTTACTGTGTTACAAATTCATACTGCATCTCAAGCTCCCTTACTGAATTAAACTTGAAATCTCTGTTCAGCTGTTTTGGTAAACTTTCTAATGCATGACTTCTGTGAATCTGTGATAAAGATATTTAATTGTTCACTTCACTATCTCCAATTATATCTGATGCAAAAACAGTTATTGATACAGATTTTATTGGATCTCAGAAAACAATGTTGTGTTTAGGCATTATCATTTCTATATTAAAAAAAAGACAGTAAAAATCGGTGTGTCTTTCTGGGAAAAAAAGTGAACATAATTTATAATTTATAACAGTATTTCTGTGGAAATACTGCTTTTCTTCATACTCATTTTAGTCTTGCCATCACCAGCAAAGCATGTATTTATAATACCAGCAAATGAAAATTGTTTAATGCTACAGATATTACTATTCTAACAGAAAACACTGCACTGGATTCATTTTCTTATTTTTCTTGTTTAACTGGCCAATATTTTGTAAATTATTAATTAAAGAGTAAGCCTAACTTGTATTATTTTTTCAAATGAATATTAATAATTTTCAATATTTCAATATTACCATTTTATTTTATTTTTTTTATGTGGGAGTTCCAGACATATAAGTTTTACTTGTATTAGACTGTTTTCCCCAAACTGGTCAATTGGCCAGCTATGAAATATACCACTAAGTCTATATATTATCTAAGCATTTTTTTCATAAGTTGGTAAGTGCTTTACTGTTCAAAGATATGCACATATACATGTATAGGATAAGGAGAAACCACTCTCAACTAATACTTAAATGAGAAATTCAGTCGTTAAAGTTGCAAAAAAGACCTACAAGGTCATCTAGTTTAACCATCCAGATACCACTAGTGTTGCCACTAAAGCTTGTCTCAAAGTACGACATCTACATACATCTGGAACACCTCAAGGGACAGTGACTCTACCACCTCCCTGGGCAGACCGTTCCAGTGCTCTTTTGAAGGTGTTTTTCCTAATATCCAACCTGAATCTCCCCTAAAACATCAAAATTTTCAGGATCTGAAACTTAAATGTCAGAGCCTCACTTCAATAAGAATGGGTGAGAACTGATAAATAGGCATCAAAAAGTAGTTTGGTTTCAAGTGTATAATTTTTGAGTGCAGGTGTATGCACCAAATTCATGAATCAAATAAATTATATCAAAATAAGGCAACTTGTAAACTCTTAACCGTAAAAAAAATAAAAAAGGCTAAGAAAAGATGACAAAAGAAGACAGAAGAGAATGACAACATATTTTACTTCAGCACATGATTGTACCAGAGTTAACTTTTGCTGTCCTTTAAGCAGCACATGCATTTTAACTATGCATGAAGTTCAAAAAACAAAATAGTATGAGATCTCTGAACACATGTATTCTAATGAGACAGAAGTGTTGACTGATGGGGAAGGATTATGAAAGTAAATATGTATAGCTACGTTAGGTGATGATTAGAGAAGAGAAGAGAATAAATATCACCTGAAGGGTATACACAGCAAAAAAGAAAATCCTTATTTACATTATGACATATAATAATATGAAATTCAATATAGAGAAATAATAAGAAGATGTGACCTGACAGCTAAGAATGTAATTTCCAAATATTAACACTTAGAAGGTGTGAAGTTTTACTTCTTTGCAAACTAAAATGATGGTAATGATTATTGTAGACAATAAGTAAAATCCTGGTCCCCCCAAAACCACTAGCATGGAGCCAATTTTCCTCACTAAGATCAAGCAGTTATCCCAGTTTTTCACTGACAGGAAAGTGTTCTAAATATAGATCTTGGTTTGGGTGTGTAACAACACTGCATGTTGAAACTGCTAATAAAATCCTGTTTTTAGCCAAGATAAGCCTAGCAAAGCCAATGGAATTTCTCTGAATGCACATTTGTGAAAATGACACTAAAACTTCACCTTTAGATGAAGGTCCCTCTTTTGCCTGCTTCAGAAAAAATTCTGTAGTGAGGCCAAGTGGTGCCTTACAGTCAAGGAAACCATTAATTCCCTAAGATTCCTAGAACAGTAAGTTCACAGTGAACATTTTTAATGGGAGGCATCCAGCATATGGATAACAGCATGAAGTTTCTAGCCTCAAGTAAGACTCATTAAACTGGGTTAATGTTTCCTTGCTAACGAGTACACATATACCATAGAAAACGTTTTTCCGCCTTGGAATGTCACAGATTGCTTATGACTGTAATTACAGGGAAACAACATTCACCACCTGGCTATTGTCCTCTTTCATATTAACAATCTAAGAATATTTCATCCTACTAGGTACTGCTGTGGGACATGGTGCCTAGAGAATGTTTCTTTCCTCCTTAATTCTGCTGTTTCTTTATTAGTGTGTGACTAAAATCTCCTTCTATGTTTAGGAGAACAAAGTGGTAGAAGCAAGACACCCATAGGACAAGATCTTACTACAGTGTGAAGAAATCAAAGCAGAATTTCTATCTCAAGAACATGACCACTGAAACGCCAACCAGTATTTTGACTTTTTGATACTGCTTGCCAGATGCTTTACGTCAACCTAAAACAGCATCTCACAAAGTATATCTTATTATTATTATTACCATGTTATGTAACTCCAGGGCTATTAAAAAATTATTATATACCAGGGCTAGTTTAAAGAACTTCAGTGCTGTCTCTTTTGTATGTATCACAACAGGTAAAATAAATAATTTTGTTCAGATCTCTATTATATTTTTAAAACAAGGGATTAAAACAGAACAAAAACTAAAGCGAGACAGTGTGATTGGTTAAACAGATGTTATAAATAAATTTTCAATGTTATTTACACTCAGAAAGTCAGACTGAGATTTCATATCTTTATTGTTTATTTTATATTAGATACTAATTAAACACTGCATGGTTATTAATGCAACAGAATTTCCTGCTGAAGACTGCTTCCATACCTAGTTACACTGGTAATCCACCTGTGGGGTGAATCTTAAGGTTTCTTTAAGCCTTTAATGTCCACAACCTCACAGACCCCTGAATACTTCTGTTTCTCACAGCATTTTATTTTTTACAATGATAATAAACATCAAGAATGTGATCTTGTATAATGGAAAAACCTAATGATTTTTGAGATCTTTCACCTTTGAGATAAGCGCAGAGCAACAAATGCAATCAAACAATTATTTTTTAATTACTTTACTGTGATCAAGCATTTTATAAGTTAGCTTGGCTTTATACTTTAAGAATTAGACCAGGAATATCAAAACTATACTTAGTGTTCATCTTCAGCAGAACATTTTTCCTTGACCTTGAGCAGATTGATTGATATCACCCTTATATACTTCATTTCCTAATATTTAAAGCAAGGGTAATATTTCATTTCTCATATTCCTTGAATGTTTTACCTATTTAGATCATAGTACTTTGAGTTTGATATCTTAAACAACAATAAAGTATTTTCCAATAACAGGAAATAAATATTTAAAAATAATTATCGACTGCTTTGAACAGAATAAGATTATATCTGATGGATTTCATGATTGCATGAAATAGTTTCTGATTGAAAATATGTTCCTCAGTTTCCCTTTAGCATCTTTGACTGTATAGTCAAAATTACAGTAACTGGTTGAATTATAAGCAAGAGATTACAGTGTCCATAATATTAGAATTACCTACTGGGAAAAGTTCACAAATCATAGGAAAACAAATCTCAGTAGTTTTGCCCTGCAAGTTTTGCATTTCTATTCTGATATCTGTGTGGCTTTCCTTAAAATTCAAAAAAATTAGTCAGAGAATGACATTACTGATACTTCAAGGAGAAATCGTGATTATCTGCAAATATAAGCCAAGTTTTGTCACCAAAGTATGTCTTGCAGAAAAGTTGAAGTGTTAAATGAATTTGTCTTCCTTTTAAACATTTCATGAACATAAAACAGAAAGTACATATGAAGGAAAATTTATGAAGGAAAATTGGTGAAGAGTAAAATAGAAAAAATACCATTGGAAAATTATTTTTAATGTTGACTATTGAGAATTGGGCACAACAACATATGCTCTTGATATATATCTTTTAGTGCATGTTTTCCAATAGAGTAGCATTCTAACATCAGCGTAGGAAAATTGAATATAGTGTATGAAAGTTTAGGTTTTCTGATACTTTATGTTTAAAAATTCATAAGGTAATCTGTGCCATTTTCATGAACTCTCCATACACAGCTTTTAAACATAGTCATATGTGGGTGGTCTGAGATGAATCACCTGCTTTCCCTCTCTTTATTCCCTTTTACAAGAGGCTGGGGCTTAGAACTAAAGGAAGAGCTGTGTTTGTTCAAAGGAAATCAGTGACTGTTCTGCCATAAGAGCAATTATGAGGGGAAAATTTCTTGCTATCTCATGTAAATATCTGCAGGTCAGCTATGTTTGGATGATAATTGATAAGATTTACTTTAGAATCATAGAATCATTTGGACCATTAAACACCATCTGGTCCAACTCCCCTGCAATGAACAGGGTCGCCTGCAACTAGATCAGGTTGCTCAGTGCCCTGTCCATCCTAATCTTGAATGTCTCCAGGGATGGGGCAACTACCACATCTCTGGGCAACCTGTTCCAGTGCTTCACTATTCTAATTATAAAAAACTTCCTTATCCAATCTAAATCTCCTCTCTTTAAGTTTGAAACTATTTCCCTTGTCCTACTACATCAGACTCTGCTAAAGAGTCTGTCTCCTTCTTTCTCAAAGTTCCTCTTTGAAAGGTTGCTATCAGATCTCCTCAGAGCTTTCTTTTCTACGGGCTGAACAGTTTCAGCTATCTCAGTCTGTTCTCACAGGGAGATGTTCCATTCCTTGGATCATTTTTGTGGCTCTCCTCTGGACCTTCTCCAGCAGGTCTACATCTCTCCTGTACTGAGGACTCCATATTAGCATGCAGTGCTTCAGGTGAAGTATCACGAGCACAGAGCAGAGGGGCATTTACTTACGCAAAATATCACTAATGCATCTTGTCACAAAGATATTACTAAGTAGTGTGCAGAAATTATCAGTTAATCCTTATAACGTCCCATTGCAAATAAGTAAGTTTGAACACAAAGCACTGACTCACTGTGCAAATTCCAGTTACCTAAATGTCCTGCTTGACGTGGTAATTTTAAATCCTTTGATTTGAATAACACTGAGCATCAGAGAAACGCATATCACTAATTTAACTTTCTTTGTCAAAAATTAGGCAAACTGGAATTAAGATTTCATGTAGGTCTGTTCTCTGCCCATGTAATAAAACCTCCTATGTTTATATATATATATATTAATTTTAGATTGGATTATACAGTTTTAGAGATGTTCTTCGAATTTTCTGATAGTATGACATGCAAGATGTTAAAGCAATTATATTAATTCCAAAAGGTTGTTCAAGTACCCCACAAAATTAACAGTTCCTTGTAATAAAAAATAAATGTTTACTTCTGTTATATAATTATTTGAGGTTGCCTTTAAATTTGAACTTTTCATGTAACTCTCCATTAAGTTGTCTTATTTCTCTTAACAGCATTTTCTATCTTTTTCTTGTTTGTTTGCTTTCTTTTTCCTTCTTTTAGGCTATCTCTGTTGGATAAATTCATGTTGTTGTGATAGCGGAGTAAAACTATTAAAAAAAAAATGATTTGTCCACCTAAGCAACTTTAAATTCTTAAGGAATATACGATCACTTGAAAGTGATATTTGTTAAGATGAAAAGTGTATGTGTGAGATTTTTAATTAATTTTATAGAGCCAAACTGAAACCAACTCATCACAGACAACATGAAAATCTGTGAGAGAGGTTGATTTCTGTTGACATTTTAATATTGAAGACTACCCCTTATGGATATTGCAAATGTTGTTAATTGAGCACAAAACATTTTCAACCCAGGGAATTTAATTTAATTTCATTTCAGTTAACATGTATCTTAAATTTCTAATTCAAGTATTGAGAAAAAAACATGAATAAAAGCAATTCATACATTTATATTTGTATATTTTAGGGAAACACTTTTCCTCCCATCTTTCTAGTCCCAACCTTATTTTCACTGCATGTTACTCTTCTCTCCTACTATAAAGTCTACTGGCTTCTACTGCCTATTGCATTAAAGCGGATAATAATCTGAACTCATATGATAAACTTCAGGCTTTGTTCCTTTTTAAAAAACAGGGAAAAACATTGGAGTATATTGAATATTCATCTATTAGAAATGTTAGGACATATAAGGAGCAGTAGAATTGGACTGTAGCTTAGCATTTTCCCCCATCAAGAGATCCCAAATTTGTACTACCTTGAAAAACCCAACTCCCCATAACCTGAGCCATCAACTGCAAGACAGTGGCTCTGTTTTTCCAGGATTGCCAGAGCCAGTGTACAGGCTACACCTTTGAGTGGTGTCTGCAGCCAGCTCATATTTCTTTAATTTCACTTATTTATTTTAAGTCTTAATTTCAGTTATCTGGGGAACAGTTCTGTAGTTAACTGAAAGCTTGGAAAGAGGATGTGGCACTCTCCAAACAACAATAGGACACTACAGGGGCCCCTTGACTCTTGGGAAACCATGGTAACACTACCTTGAAGGTAAGGGAGGAGAGCAAGTAAGGCCAAATAGGGAGATGCCACACATCTATTGGGTAGAGATAGCCATAGCATTGGTGATTGGTAGTACGGTGACGTAGAAAGCTATAAGAAGAGTGTGTTAATTAAAATAAACACCATTTGCCACTCATCATATTGGTGCATCTCATGGATGCAAGTGGACTGGGCGGGGCGCGGGACCGATAGGGTCGGGCGCTGGGCCTGTAGGCTGTGAAACCACGGCAGGCCGGAGCGGACCGTAACTTAGGTTGCCGGGGAAAAGGCAACACAGTTCTCCCATTTCTGTACATCTGCTCAATATCTGTCAAGCCAGAGATTTGATTTTGATTGAATATTACATGCTAAGATCTTGAGTTTCAGGTAGACTAGTATCTTGTAAATTCATATAATTACCTCATCTGAATGAAGGGAAATTAATAGATGTAATTTTTTTTCCCCAATGGATATATAATGCTTTCAAATATCACATAGATTTTGTAGTTTAAATATTCACCTATTTTTAAAGATGAACATATCTGACAATAGATGAAGTATCTTAGTATTTTCAATACATATAACTTGGTATTTTCATCACATAGTAAATGCTGTCAAATTAGTTTTTCTTATTTAACAGAACAATTTTTAAGCGCATAAAGATTCAACTGATTGAATCTGTCTTCCCTTCTCTAGACTAGAGTTCAACCGTTTTTCTTGAATGCCAATGTTTTCCTTAGCTTTCCATGTAATACTCGTAATTATGTTTATTTTCTCATCCTCAAATATTGGAACTGTTCTGAGAAAATGACTAGACAACATAAATACATTGTATATAATAGTAAATTTGATGCATTTCATGTCACATTTTTTCTGCAAATGCTGTGTGGTGGAATTATTTTAGGTGTCTATTTTTACCACCACAAACAAAGAAAAGATGAGAGGGAAGGAAAATTAGTTGAAAACCATATAGAGCATAAAAATAAAATTTGAATTTCAAATCCAGGACTATGGATGACACACCTTTGCTTCATAT
>VXAB01009746.1:0-35290 GCA_013399175.1 Odontophorus gujanensis | reverse complement strand
GGATTGTTTAGTCTGGAGAAAAGGAGGCTCAGAGGGGACCTTATTGCACTCTACCACTTCCTGAAGGGGGATTGTGGTACGGAGGGGGTCAGCCTCTTCTCCCAGATTACTAGTGACAGGACGAGAGGGAATGGCCACAAGTTGCGCCAAGGAAGATTTAGATTAGATTTGAGGAGAAACTTTTTCTCTGAAAGAGTGGTCAGGCACTGGAATGGCCTGCCTAGGGAGGGGGTTGAGGCACCATCCCTAGCGCTGTTCAAGAAGCGTTTAGATGAGGTGCTAAGGGATTTGGTTTAGTAGTTTAGTGGGTAGGGATGGTGATAGGACGATGGTTGGACTAGATGATCTTGTAGGTCCTTTCCAACCTAATGCATCTATGAATCTATGAATCTATATGCACTTCCATGTCAGATACCATTTTGTCAGATTGCCCCTCTGCTGTTATCTGTCACACAGCAACAAAATGCAATGGAATATTGGTAGGAAGGTTCAAACTCTACTGCCATACCACCAACACCCACCTCTGATATTGTGGGCCCATATAATAAAATAGGAGACATTACTTTCAGAGCATCCTTTGTACATTCACCTTCAGTCAGAAATGGATGAGCTATGAACTACAAAAGTGAAAAAAAAATCTGGGAAAGCTGTACTATTTTGAAAAGTTTTCTTCGGTCTATATCTAAGTGGGTCAGAAAGATGTTTATTTTTATTTACTTCCAGAGTGCACCACATAGTTTACATCAGACTAAGTAGTCCGGACATGAAAGAGAAAATAGATGATACCAAAACCTTCTGTTCCAATGTTTAACAGGTACTTTCAGAAAAACATTACTGAGGAGGATGCTCAGGGAATGCTGACAAAAGGAGTCAGCATCACTGCTTCCAGAATAAGATATATTTCTCATCAGATAGCCTTATGAAGTGCTGTAACTTGGCAGCTTCAGAAGCCAAACTGAAGATTGCATTAAGGAGGTAGTGTTAGGTGAAAAGCTGGATAGCAAACGTTAAAAATGACTCATCCCATGCGTTCACCTCCATTGTGCAGCTAAGCTGCACTGCAGATATTGGAGAGTTCAAGATCTCACTGAAAACAGAACTGCTGGCTGAACTCACTCCACCAGTATCACAGTATGGAAGTTTCTTTCACATGAACTACAGAGTTTCTTTCACATGAACTACTTCTCAATGAAACAGAATTTTGTTTTATGCACTGTTTAGAAATATACTTAGCTCCCTCTGAACCCCTGCCTTTGAAATCATATGTAGGAACTTCTTTCTGATATGAAAGGTATCTTATTGTGATGTGATAAGAAAGAAAGTTTACACACCATGAAAAATTTCGATGTTAATAAAATCTTCTATAACTTCCTTGTTTAGTTCTGTTGATATATGCAAATGCTTTTGTTGTTATGTGTTTTTTTTCTAAACTTCTCTAATACTCTTTCATTTTACACCAATCCCAGTCAATGGACAGCAATGTAAATACTATTATAATGGAAGACTGATAATAATAGTAGTAACGCAGTAAGATTGTGAGCTGCTAAAATGCAGAAGTTATTCACAATACTAGTAGCTTGTTAGCAGGAGAGAGAATATTCCATTCTGACAACTAGAATAAGGTCAGGGACCCAGTAATTTTTACAACTGATATCACTCACTGGTGGCACAGGAATAGAAAATGAAGAGTTTACAGTGCTTAAATCTACGAACAAGGCATGGTAGCTTAAGTAAATTTTCTGCTTAAAAACGATAATAAAAAAAATTACTTTGGTTTTGTTAGAAACCAATATAATTAAGCAGATTTGAAGAAATAACCACTACTGAATGGAAGCTCAAACTTTGAAAAGCTCTTGCCATTCCCTCACTAACCTTTAACTACCATTTCTATCTTCTCTAATACAGTGCCAAGTTTGTACTGAGGATTTGACAGGTCTAGTAAGTACTAGATGTAGCACTACTGTGTAGGTGGTCTTGCAAATTTACATGCTTAACCACTTCCACTAAATCACAGAATTCAGTACTGTAAGAGGACATGCTATTCTTGCAAGAAATATACTGCAATTAGATACACTATGCTACGATCATGCTAAAATCATCAGGGACTAGAGACTTGCTAAGAAGAGAAATGTTCAGGTAATTTTGAAGTTTGACAATAATTTAATAAAATTAAAATTTGTTGTTCACAATAGGCAGGAAACAATCAATGATTTAAAATGGGATAAAAAATGATTATGGACATTATTGCTGATAAACATACTCCTTATATAGCATTGTCTATTGTGTAATTTATTACTAAACCACTTCAGAAATATAAAGAAATATATTATGTTCTTCTACAACAAATATATTCTATTAATACATCACTGATGAAGAAAAACAAAGAAGTCAACAATTTCAGATGCAGCATCTTATCCAGTATGTCTCAATGGAGCTAATTGAACTTACAGTGTAGAATTGTTGAATCTAACCAAATAAATATTTGGTTAATGGCTTCAGATGGTTATCGCCATGGGACATTAAAGGCATCGTAGGTTCATGTTTTAATTCAAACACTTCTTATCGTTACTTCTTACCATGTGATTTACATTAGGAAATGTCATCCAAATCAGGGCTCTGGTCAGATTCAAGTATAAATCTCTACTATAGCAAAAATAAATATATTATTGTGTTCATGCTAAAATCTGAATTAGTCCAAAATGTACAGGTTTCTTTAAAAGTCCACTAAAAAAGCATATATTTTATAGCCAGTTAGACTTTTATCCGCCTCATGGTGTATGAGAGGGCTAGTTGAAAATGTAATTAAACATCTCTTGTTAAAGATGAACAAGAAGTAACAAATAATTAAAACTGGAATAAAAGAAGACAGATCAATTGATTAATAATTTAGAGCTAATTCAGAAGCATTGTGAAGGTGGTCAAACACCAGAACATGCTTACTGGGGAAGTAATTGGTGCCCCATACTTGTCAATGCTCAGGAGGCATTTGGATAATGCCCTTGATAAGATGCCCGAACCAGTTAGTCCTGCAATGATCAAGCAGTTGGATTTGATGATCCTTGTAGGTACTTTTCAGCTATTCACAACTGTTTTTTAAAAATTATTTGTGGGCTTTTGTACTAACCATTTCACACCTACATTTTCGTACTCATCATTTGTAGATAATAATATTCCAACTTCTATTTTGAGGAGAAAACTGTTGGTTTTATCTCCTGGCTCAAAATAAATCCGTTATGATCACATCCTGTTGGTAGGATAATATTGATAGTCTTCTATGACTATAGATTGTGATGAAGGTAAAACAGTATTATTTTTGGGGGTAATCTGGCAAATAGAACTTTCCTCCCAGCAGACTCATAATATTGTGACAGTGCTTCTTTTTTTTTTTAAATACTGAGGACTACTATAGTAGTAGTATTTGAAATTGGCATGAATGTACTGCTCATTATGTAGTGACGCATGAAGTTCAAAGGCTTTTATTTTCCAGAAAGGTTTATTATTTTGCATGTTGGGCAATTAAATGGGTTTGGCCTTAAAAATATGTTAGGGCTCATATATAAATCAGCTGCATTATTACAGAGTGTAAAGATTTTGATCAATATGTGGATAAAAAGGACCCTGGTTCTGGTGAACTGTTCTGGTAGAGTTGAACGTTAATATTTGATCAGCTATGTTTTTCTGGAGTGTTTACAGTCAAACTGCATTCAAGTTACCATCCCCGTTTACTTTCAGATGTTTGTTGCTGTCCTTTTCCAAATGTGACCGTTTCTCAGTACCAGTGCCCATGTATTTTCTCCCTGATGGATTTCTATAAAAATGCTAATATTTTAAACCCAGCCAATCCACACTATTAAAATATGTTCTCAACCTATCCTGATTAATCAGTTATACAGCACTGTCAGCAGGGGTGCATATGTATATATGATTTGTTTGTCAAAGCTATAGATTTTTCTTCTGTTTTAGGAAGAGAACAACAATAAATGCCTGCAAAATATTCTCCTAATCCAGCTCAACTGAAATTGAAACAGATTCTCTAACCACACTTCTGATTCTTTCTCATGAGCCTGTTAAATATGTAAGTTTATTTGCCTTTTAGGAATTGTGATAGCTTATTGCTGAGTCTTCATGTTTTCCTATGACTTTTGCTGATAACCAAAATATCTTAAAAAAAAAAAAAATCATTTAAAACCACATATACATTTATTTACCTTGGTAGGTGGGCTACCTTGAATAAGTTTACACAAATGCACTTTCTGCAAGAGATAAGTTATATCTAATATTTAGATTGTTTTTGATACCTTAGGGATAAATGAATAATCACAGTAAAATTAAATTTAAAGAATAATTTTAATCAGATTTTGTTTTAAACATAAGATATAGGTTTCTAAATTTACATCTGGTAATCTAAGCAAATAAGCTCATTACAAAAGCAGTAGGTGCCATTACCAAGGTAGTTGAAGAAGGTATTTATCTGGGATCACTAAATGAATGGTGTTCATGTTAGACTGGAAACCTGTAGCTCTGCAGAGTGAAGGTTTGTAGGAGTGGGAACTGCGTAACAGAATCATTAGACACCTACAAGGAAGGATAAATGAACAATGAAGCACAAGAAAATCTTCGCTACTGAAGACTGACTGACCAAAAGATATCATGACTGTCAAAAAATTCTTAGTTGTGGAGAACACAGTTTTGTCTGATTACCCTACAATCTATTTTCTGTTATTTGTCTCGTGAATAGTAACATCTACTATAAAAAGAAAATATGGTCCCACTACAGCATATTTTCAAAGTAAATGCTTGGTAATTTTTTCTTATTGTTTCATAACTCCACATAATTCCTGTCAAATCTTGAAGCGAATTTGCAAGTAACATATATTTTTCTCTGGTGGATTTATGTTGCATTTTGTTCTCATTCTATTAAGACAAATCCTTCTGCAGTGGTAATTTACTAAGTAGTGAATGAGCTAGATGTGTCTCATAATAAAACTGAAAGTCGGATAATAATTATCAGTAAATTGATTCACTATCAGTGATAATGAGACTTACTTACTTTAGACCACAAACTGTGCGTGGTTTGCTTTTTCTAATCTGAAGCTCTGAAAAATCCCAACTTTATTTGGCCTCCACCAGGCTGATTTATCAGTAGTCTACCAAAGTAATATTTAGGACATGAATGATAAGAAACTGATGTAATGCTGTGCAGATTTTATTGAAATAAAGATACTTTGAATGATTCCATTAAGAATCAATGCAACTATGACTGACAGAATATATCAGAGGAATTTGAATAATATGAATTATTATATTTATTAAATAATGGCATAGAATGAGCAATTTTGATGAGACGTAAATTAGATTTTCTTGCCCTTCTGACGTTTAGGAAGCCATCAACATTAATTCTCACGTAGATTTAAACTATAATATTTTGATAGCAGTATTCAGTGCAATCCTGTATTTACGGTCTCTATATAACAAACATTATTATACAAAACAACTTAAGAATAATGATGTACTTCACTACCTATTTATGGATAAAATAGGTTTAAGAATGATTTTTCCTGTTTGCTATATCTTTCATGTTTCAGAATATATCTTTCTTCTTTCCTTTCTTCATTCTTTGTGTGTTTCCCTTCCTCCCTTCAAGCTCTTTACCCTTTCTCTGACTTGGAATTGTGTACATGACTTTGAAAACCTTTCCCTTGCAATATTTGCCTGAGTACATGGTTCTCTGTCAAACATTTTGGCTTTATTGAAACTATGAAATATCAAAGAATAGGCCCAATCCAGCTCATATTAGGAATTCTTGACCTCAAAATCAAAGCCTACGTTTTTTATGAAGGGCTCTGCATGAGCCTTCAAACTGTTACGAGTGTTTCCAAATATGAATGATTTGAATGCATAACAGGATGTGCAGGGTTTACAAAAGTGGAATGCCAGTTTATATTCACTTTTTCTTTTTTTAAGTTTTCAGAAAATTGTAATAAGTGTGATGCCATAGTCAGGAGTAAAAATAATTGTATTTGTTATCAAATTGAGTTTGTAGTTCCACTACAATTCTAATGGCTTTTGCACTTTTAGTCTACAGTAGTGAGTCTATTAGAATCATAAACTTATGTAACTTCAGGCTAAAAATAAACTTTATCAATATAACAGTTTCTTTATTGCTCATAATACCCTAGAGTCATAGGTTCTATTTAGGTACACTAAGAATGTGTCTCATAAATGTTGAGGTGAGTCTAAAGAATGCAGTTTATATTAGTAAGCATTGTTTTTCCCTTTAATATCAAGACCTTGATATTACACTCATAAAAATTATAATATAATGGAGAACACTTAAATACTCATGATTAATTATACCATTTAATTGCTGTAATGAGTGATTTACCTATGTACTGATATATCTGTAGTAATGCAATTTTATAAAAATGATGACAGAAGAGTTACTAAATAGACTATATGAAAGATTGAACTAAAAATTTTCTTGCATTTTCTATGAAGTAATATTTAATTAAGAATTTATAGAAGGTTTTAGCAGAAAACATTTCCTGCTTACACAATAGTTTAGGAATCTGTAGAGACAATGATTAAATAAAACAGAAAATGTTATTTCTCAAGTTCATTGCTCAAATTCTCTTTACTACTCAGATATGGGTTTTTGTTGGTGTATACCTTCAAGTCTTCTGAGCAATATTGTGTGAAAATCATAGTCACACTACTGCAAGTGTTTTTTAAAGGTTCTGTATTTGCAAAAGCAATGTTGGCAGCCCTGGGATTCTAAGTTTATAATTGTTACTCAGTGTCAAGGAGGTTGGACTGAAAGAAATTCTGAATCATCTGAGCTGGCTATGCTGTCATAATTACTCTGAAATTTTATAATTATGCAGATCATGGGATATTCCACTCTTCTTTTAGTTCTGTTAGGCAAGACATTTTTGCACTCTGGATTGTGAATATCTATAATTTACTACAGAGGTCAGTGGGGAGCACATCTTAACACTTTCTAAGCATCAGCAGGCCACAGAACAGATGTTTTCTGTATGCTCAAAATCATCCCCAAGGACACCCTGACATCAGTAAATGAATTGATAGTATATACAAGCAGAAATATTAATCAAAATGACAGAGAAACTCATGGTAAATTTAAATTCCTTTTCAATTTAACTTTTAAAAAGGTAATCAAAGAGGCCTGTTACAATACGCTCTCCCCTTCCTTTCCCTTCCCCTTCTCCTTCCCCTTTTTCTTCTTCTCTCTTTCTTAATTCTAGCAAACTTCTAATAAATAGTCAGGAAACAATATATAGCAAAAGACTAGTAACAAAAATTCACATTTTACAGTGGCTTAGCTGTGGCCTCATTTCCTCTTTCTCAAGTCCCCTGTGAAAAGAGCAACAAAGAATACTTCAGGCACTGGAGTCTGTGAGTGTAGGAAATGGCTGTGTAAAATCAGACCTGCTTGAACTTCACAGTAGCAGAAGCATAATCTCACTTCTGGTAGATGCATTCGCTGACAAATACTGGACCCTTGGGGCTACCGTCTTTGTGTTGACTGCCTTCCTATTTCCACATCAGCACTCTAGTGTC
Source organism: Odontophorus gujanensis (assembly GCA_013399175.1). Lineage (NCBI taxonomy): Eukaryota > Metazoa > Chordata > Aves > Galliformes > Odontophoridae > Odontophorus > Odontophorus gujanensis. The sequence goes on along the minus strand of VXAB01009746.1, from coordinate 27,709 downwards.
TCTCAGATCCCATGTGGAGACACCACCCTGTACTTTGCTACTGAAAACCGTAAAGATTAATGTTTCATACTTGTTTCTATAACCTAACCTCAGATACATTCACTTTAAAACATATGCAAAGCCTGAATAAATACACATCCTCTCATGGCAATATTGATAGCACCCAGGCTTTTAGCTCTGAGGTAAAAAATGGAGCAAAGTATACTTTGCAAATCTTTTTAGACCTGTCTTTAACTGACCCTTACCAAAGATACAGGACTGCAAAGAACACATTCCAACAGTATTTCATGATTATGGAATTCCATTACTTACCTCTTACTCAGATATCCGTCAGCAGCTACTGAGGCTTTCATAGTTCTTATTCTGATGGGAAAATTAATCCCACACTGATTAATTAGTGCTTACTAAACATCAGTCTCCATATTTCCTCATCTTTTAAACTGAGTTTTGGAAAAGTGTCTTTTTCCTCCCAGTTTTCATTTCTTTTCAGAGTTTTACTGGTGTATAGCTTCAGAAGGCTTATCTCCTCTGTATTCACTTTGACATCTTCTTAATATATCTTTAAGCTAGCTTAATGTGCTGCCTGCCTGCTATTCTCAATATACATATTATCCATGACAGGTGTAATAGAAACAGTGTTCCTTTTGAAAAAAAAGGATGGGTATTTTGTTATTGTCATTTCACTGAGAAGTAGGAGTTTATTTAATGCATATTAATAAAATTCAAAGCACTTTTTCTTGTTTTCAGACAACAAATTCAGTCCTCAGTGTATTTTAGACAATGTTAATATCTTCATAGAATTCCTTTTCATAGCTGTCCCTACAACCATGTACCCTGTTGTACTAGCTGTAGCCTTAATGTGAGAGAAAATTAAACAAAAAAAAATCTCATTTTGTTATGACAAGATATATATTTTCAACATAGCAACAGACATTCTTTTTTTTGCTATATCGTTTTCTATTTTATTCATGATTTCATTTTATCCACCTGTAAAACAAACTAGACATTGGGACAGTGGCCACTGGCAAACTGAAGGCTGGTAGAATGCAGAACCAGACAGCTTCTTTCATTTGGACTTATAACCAAAGAAGAAATAAAAGATGCATGATGAATTAGCAGAATATCATAAACAAACAAACAAACAAATAAATAAATAAATAAAAAACCCAACAACAGCACTACCAAAGATAACCCTTCCACTCAAATAAATTCTCCATGTTTAGTTTTCTGAATTTGTCTTCTACAACACAGGCTTGTGTATCTCTTCTTCCCAATATTATTTGCTGGGTTAACAATATTTCCTTGGAATTTTTTTAATATGTTTACCACTGACTACTCTTAACTATGAACAATCTATGCAAATTGAGATATATTTATTAGTGAAATTGGACTGATTCATTGATTGCACGTATTACTGTGAAATATGAGACAGTGATCGATTTTCATTGAATTTTGAGTTGCTCTGCTTGTCTGTGGTTCATATGTCAAGAACACTGTGATTTAAGATAAAAGATTTAAACAAATACTCAAAAAGCAGAACAAGATCTCTGTTCTGCCAACTGAACATCTCAGTAAATATTGGATAATCCACAGGGCCAGAATCTTAGCAGTTGTAGATCAGTGAAACTTCACTGAGCCCAGCCTTAATTTACAGATGTCTTTGACAGTGTAAGAAGGTTTTATTTGCAAGACACACTTTACATAGCAGCAGGTGCAAAGCACTTTCTAGAATTTAAATTATTTGTGAGAATGGAGTCAGACTGGCAAATGGAAAGGATTTAGTGTAGTTCACATGAAAACAATTGTGATTGATTTAAAATATGATTAAAATAATGTGCACAGTGCTTGAAAAGAGCAGTAAGTTTTGAATGGTCAAGTCTTTATGCATTAAAAACAGAGCTTCATTTGAATTAAATGTTTGAAAAAAGAAAATTAAATACAAAGATAATCGGCATGTCCCTTTACACTTTTGCAGAAGTAAAGTGAAGTTACTGGGCACTTCAAAGCTATGCTAAGATTAACTGGAATAGATGTAATTATTTATTCCTTTTGTCAGGTACAGAAATTTTGGGAAAAGATATACATTATGTGTAAGACAGTAGCTTTAAGTGAATATTTTTTAATCTTTTTTCAATACTCTCCCTAGATTTTCTGTCTCCAGTTTTGTGTCTCTGTTGCTATACAGTATGGGAGGAGCTGTAGTTAGAATCTTAGATTTATCACATGAAAGAAAAGGTAATATTCTTTTCTTGCATCCTTGAACCATGCAGCATACTCACATTGTTTCTAAGCTGTGCAATTAGGTCCTTATCTAGAAACAAATATTAAATATATGGTAGAACTGCCATTTTGTATGTATGAGCTTTTAAAATAGCTTTAACAAGATTTATTGATTCTTTGTCATATATTGCTTGTAGAAAACAACAGTCTATTGTAACTATATTGTTTCAATTTTTGATTTGTCAAAATTGAATTCTGCTGCTTATGAATTGAAAGCTATCTTTCAGAATATATTTTTTTAGCTGTACAGCAATGGACCCTCTTCCATTAAATGTTTATATTGTTCATTCATTTTGTTTTGCTTTGGTGTTTTCTTTCTTCTTGGAAAAGCTACTATACCTTAACAATAATCTGCCATACTTCACTCCTTGCCCGTAGGTAAAAGAGATTTCTCTTTTAACTTGCAGTATAAAATAACACTAACATAAGCACTTTTTTTTTTTCTTATGGTGAAGTAAAGGAGAACCATCCACTATGGAAGTTATTTGGAAAAAAGAAATAAATTGACAAACCAAACAAAAAAGCAACCACTATAGAAAGGTCTGTTTCAGAGAGAATATTTTGTGCACCAGATTTTCAATGCAGAAAAATATCAAGCACTTCAGTCTTCCAAATTAGTAGTTAGATGGGGGTATGAAAATCCTGACACTTTTTTTTCATTATTATTATTTTAACTTTTTGAAACAGAAGGTCCTGGTGAATGAGTTTCTAAAGGTTAAATGTGGACAGAAGAAGAATCTATACAAAAGAAAAACAAACAAACAAAAAAAGGAACCCTGAGTGAAAATATTCAACCTGCATTCATTTCATACAGAGAATATCCAACCTTAAGTGTGCCATCTTATTCCAAGTTTGGTAACCCATACTGAAAGAATAACGTATACTGTTAAAATACTTCTGGAAAATCATGTGCTTGAAACATCTCACAAATAGTGTTCGTTAATGTAAGTTATTACAGCTTTCAATATCTCCTTACTTTATCCAGGAAAGGAAATAGTTTATCCCAGCTCCAGATGAAGTAGGAAGCTTTGTCTGTGATTATTTTGAAGCAAAGGATGGGGTGATGGGAAGGTATTTCAGTACAATGTGCTTTATCTAAGAGCAGAATAAGTCCTTTGAATCTCAGACCTTGCTTATAAATGATTGATTAAAATCAGTTAGGGATAATGTAGAGTAACATTGCTTTGATCAGCCTTAAAATTAATGAGGTAAATACACTAAAAATATGTTTCACATTTACACAGTGTGTATGTATCATTTTTAAATACTCTCTATTAACAGTTTTATTCAATTAATATACAGTTAAATATTTCAGAATCTTTAAAATTTCTTACAGCACTGAAAGACTCCTGAAACTTGTCCCTTTCTTCACTACAGAAATTTGGTTAACTTACATTTTATTTTTAGAGTGAATAGCAATGATGAACAAATAAAAAAATAAAACTCAATTATAATTTTACTTCTGTTCATGTTTAAGTTATAGCAAACCACCTTGTTCACTGACTACTGAAAAATTAAATATTAAATATTCTGAAAAACATCATTTGTTACTCATCTCTGCATGCTAGCATAGTCTTAGTATAATAGTTAATTTAGTGATTGAAAAACAAGCATTCACGGAAATCAGAGATATGGAAGAAGCACCATTCAGATCCTTGGTTTTATTCCTTTGCAAGTACAGCAAGTCAGATTAAGAAGACATCAGTGAATTAAATATGGAGAGTTTTCAAGCACATGAGATTTACCATGTATAAGTAGTATAATAGTTGAGTTTCCACAGTGCTCTGGCTAGAGGGCTCAGTAAACATTCCATTTAGTTGATGCATGAATGTCTGCTGGTCCAAATTTTGTATTTTGATCTAAGTAAGAAAAATAGCATTTTATTTACTCATCCTTTGAAAAAGCCTTGGATATTTTGAAGAAGTTGTGAAATATTTTTGGTTATCTTGCTTTTTCTTTTTTCATGGAAGTATATCAGCTGATTAGTCCTTGAGACATAGAGATCTAAAGGACTGAGGAAATGTTGTCTTAAGAACAATATTGTTTATGAAGTATCTTCCTGTTTCTGTTTTTCTTCCTGGTTATAGGTATATTCTGAACAACCACTAACTGCATATTCCAAAAATAATAATAATATAGATATATTTTTATTTCCTTTTACTTTGTTATGAGTGTTTTTACAGATGTACATAGTGTTAGTACATCTCTCTCTCTCTCTCTCTCTCTCTCTCTATATATATATATTTGCTATTTTTCTTGTGCTTTTTGCTGACAGACTCCATGTTAAAATGCATGTCCAAAAATTTGTTTATACTGGGAGTTCAAAAAGCATCATAGGTCTAAAAATGCTGAGGTTCATACATACTTTAGATACATAAGATTTACTGTGCATACATAAAGCATCTGTGCAGCATATGCTCTCTTAGACTTCATGGGTCATGGATGAACAAGTGAAATGGTTATTTGTTTGGGATCATCTGAAATTCTGAGAAAATAAGCTGAGGGCCAATTTCCTGCACAAATAAGTGTAAAAGAAAGATATATCCCAATATCTTCAAGATGATGTTAGGAGGTACTTGCAAGGAGTGGAAGTATTTTTTCCTTAATCTCACATTATCTTTTGTAAAGATGTTGTAAGGAGAAATTTTAGGTCACAGGAAGGGGGAAAAAAGCCAGCACATAATCCTTCAGTTATTAGGTCAGCCTTGTTTGTAGAAGAAAATGTAACAATGCAGTCATGTTAATACTTCTTATAGGTCAATACTAATATGGATGCAAATATCAATATTAAGAAGGTCACATTTCTTCTGTGAAGAATGGTCCCTTCTATGTTAATTTATTAGTTATTAGTATATTTAGTATTTGATAACAGAGATATTCAGACAATTTCAAGGAATTTGGGGAGTAATAGTGAGTAAAACTACAAAAGGCAAGGTCTGAGACCCACTCTGCAATAAAATACAAATGCTGAAATGCAGCATCATGCTTCCAGTCCTATTGCACTCTTTTGTGTTATTTTCTGAAAGAGATATGTAATAGTAAACTGTTGTGATCTGAGCGGTTCTTTCTACACAGGAAATAGCTGAGAAATATAACTGCAAATTGGAAATACATTTTGAATGATAAAGAGTAAACCTAGATGTCTACAGTTACTTAATCAACAAAAATATCTTTTTTAAAAATAAGTGAAAACAACCCTTTTGAGAAATATCTGTTCAGAATAAAGATCATTATTAGTCATTAATTCCCCATATCCATTCATGCTTAGTATCAAAACAAACAAAACCAGAAAAGAAATAGATGATATAACTTAAGGAAGAATTCTTAGTTATAATAGATGTAATTATTTAGGTGCATAAATTTGCATGTAAGCAGATTATATACTCAAAAGGTACTTTTTAATTAGAGATATTCAATTTAGTAAATTATAGAATCAATGGCTTGGGGTGGAGGGGACCTTAAAGACCACCTACACTCCCTGCCATGTTCTGGGTTGCCACCCACCCACCCACTAGAGAAGAGTGCGCAGGGTCCCATGCAACCTGGCCTTGAACACCCCCAAAAGATAAGACATCCACAGCATCCCTGAGTAACTTGTTCCAACATCCCACCGCCCTCTGAGTAAATAACTTTCATCTGACATCTGACTTAAATCTCCCATTTTAGTTTAGAATCATTTCTCCTTGTCTATCAACATCTGTCTATATAAAGTGTCACTCTCCTTTTTTTCTTTTTTAATAAACCTCCTAAAACAGTGAAAGGCCACAATGAGATCTCTCTGTAGTCTTCCCTTCTCCAGGCTGTGGTGCCCCAGTATCCTTAACCTTCCTTAAAGTGAGAGATGCTCCAGCCCTCTGAAGAATCTTTCCATGTCTTATATCTTCAGAAAGCAGTGGTTAAAAAATTTTAGGGAAAACATTAAACACATGGCATCTATTTCACGTTTTCTTCCTTTGGTGTATGATTTTTCCATTTAAATGCCTGTGATTTGACACTCAAAGCATTTACCAATGATAGATTTTTCTTTAATTGTTACCATATATATATATATATATATATTAATTAAAATCCTTTTCCATTACTAATGTAAATCTAATGAAATAATAAGATTCTTCAAGTGGTTAAAATAAAATTGAAAAAAAGAGTGAATGTAGAGCTCTCACATTAATTGCACATTTAAAAGTCTGCTAATTTGAGCCATTTCTTTACAAAATGTAAAGAAGCAACAAAAGTTGACAAAAAAGGTCAATGACATATAATAACTTCTGAAGTTTGAAGAACATTTTAATATTTTTAAAGAATCAATCATCTTTGTAAAGTACTTTGAGGTAGTTTTAAATTACATCTATTAAAATCTCATAAAACTGAAGTGTTGCCTTAGGAAATAGACAGACTAAAAGAGAAAAAAAAAGTAGTAAATTTAAAGATAATATAAGAATTTCCAATTTAGCGAATTAAAAAGAATCAAAATTACAATGCAAGTATTAAATAAAGTGAAAGGAGCTGTAGAAGTTATTAAGGCACAAGAATAATAAAGAGGAAAAAAAAAATTATTTTTACCTATTATGTTTATGGAAAGAATGGGTTAAACAATCACATTTTTAGATACTTCCTACATCTACTGTTTATTGATCAGATTAAATATTTCTAAAGACAAAGTGTTCTTCATTGATTCAAGGGATAATCTGGACATTTAGCTTGATTATCATTTATCTACAGTAGTTTATTTGCACATCAAGACCATTCTATTTTGACATTATCTTAAATAATGAACATTTTCCTTTTTTGCTCTTGGTTATGATTTCTGATATTTACCTTTTTTTTTTTTTAAATTGTTGAAGTCATTCATGATAAATAAAACAGAAATAGTTAACTTATGGAAGCATTTAATTCCTAATTTCTAAAATGTTTTACAGTACAAATATCTGTATGTTTCATCTCTTTCTGATATTTACATTTGACTTATTCAGAAATTATAGTTCTATTCATTATGAATAAAGTTATGACAATTTCCTTTGGGGCAGATTCAAAAAATATTAAGCATTTCAACCAGATAATAACTTTATTTTTATGACATGAGGGAAAGATAAGCAAATCTGAGCAGATTATCTAATTTTGTAACCAGTGAACTATCAGAAAAAAAGTTCAGGTGAACAATTTAATGACTGATATCAGTGAAGATTAAGCAGGGAAAATAATAATTTGGAACTGACAATCATAGAATGGCTTAGGTTGGAAGGGGCCTTAAAGATAATCTAATTCCAACCCCCTGCCAGATTCAGGGTTGTCAGTCACCGGATCAGGCTGCCCAGGGTCCCATTCAACCTGGCGTTTAATGCCTCCAGAGATGGGGCATCTACAACCTGTCTGGGCAGCCTGTGCCAGTGCCTCACCACATTACGAGTAAAAAATTTCCTCTTAACATCTAACCTAAATTACTCTCTTTTAAAGCCATTCCCCATGTCCTGTCACTGCCAGAACATGTAAAAAGTCTGTCCCCCTCCTGTCTGTAAACTCACTTCGAGTACTGGAAGGCTGCAATGAGGTCTCCTGGCCCCCATCCCAAGATAAACTAAACTCACTCAACCTTTCTTCATTGGAAAATCACTCCAGCCCTTTGATCATCTTCATGACCCTCTCCTGGACCTGCTTCATTCTTGTACTGAGGGCCTCAGGCCTGGACACAGTAGTCCAGAAGGGCAGAGTAGCCTCACAGTAGCCTCAGAAGGGCAGAGTAGAGGGGTACAATCACTTCCCTCTGTATGCTGAGCACCTCACTTTTGATGCAGCCCAGGATACCATTGTGCTTCCAGGCTGCAAGAACACACCGCTTGTTCAATGCAGTTCAATTCATGTTCAATGCAGCAAACTACTTAATTTGGATTTCTTTCTAACAGAAAGTTGGCTATGAATATATTATATGAATCTGTTTTAATAAAAGACATCTATCAGCTACTGATTCTGTCTTCTTTTGCTTCAAACAAGAGAAGTGATTACTAGCAGTTTGCAAAGAAGATAAATTTGGCCCCAGCTGTCCCGTATCCTGTAAGAGATGTTCTCTGGTATCTTGTGGTTAGGGTACAGGGTGATTTGCTATCACTCACTGCTATTTTCTCCTGGGAAAATTGTGAAAGAAGGAAAAAAGAAAATGAAGCGAGGATTATTTCATCACTTATTTTTGATGTCTCAAAATATAACATCCATTTAATTGCTGTCAGATAAAAAATAAAACAAGCAGTCCAGCAGTGAACAGCCTTGTTATCAATTTCTTCTTTTGTAGTTTTCTTTTTCTCTGACCTAACTACCTTAGCTTGCTCATAACTTTGGATTACTGCATTTCCTTTCTTTTGCTGCTCATATTTTCCTTCTGCATAGTTAACTAAGTAGACATAGAGTGAGGCAGCATAATGGGAAAGGATATTCCATACATTGCATACCTGTCCTAACACTTTGGATGAAAATAAATATTCTTACAACACTCTTGCACTGGCTATTTTCAAGTGACTGTAAGGAAAGGGAAAAGTGTTCAGCCAAGTGAGGCAGGGTGCATACTGCAGTTACTGTTTTAAATATAGAATAACATCACTTGGGGTAACTGACAGTGTCACCATTTCATAACATTCTCAACTTCATACTAAAACTTCTACTGCAGATTAAGAAGGACATCCCAGGAAGCATGTCCAGGTTTTCAGTTTGTAAAATTATGATAAACTACCTCTGTAGAGTTAAAAGTGAATTCTTAAACTGATTTTGATCAGCAAAGCTAGCATTTGTTTTAATTTGGGATGCATTCATTTGGTTATCTGTTAAACATACATTCCATTAACTTGTATCACAAAGTATTCTGTCACTTATCACTATGGATCACAGGCACTATAGAAAAAGCAATAACATCATTTTCACAATATTTTCAGAAGTAGTAAAGTCTGTATCCCTATTTAAATACTTAGAATGAAGTGTAGAGAAATGCACATGCGTGTGCAGGTGAAGAAAATAGACAACAAGGAAATGGCACCAGTCGTCACATATTGAGTAAAGATTTTAGATTTCTTTGGCCATAGAATTACAGTCGTATTTTCCCAGCTTTTTAAGAAAAAACAAGATAAGTTATCAGTAGGAATGCAGTATAGTAAGAAGTTCTGCTACATTAAGTAATTACATTTCTGTGGGTAAAGAGTTGGATTAGGTGTATTTGTTAGTTTCAGGTTTCATATATATTTACTGAAAGGAAATAATGGAAGTGTTACTAAGAACATTTGAAAAGCTTATGTTGCATTTCAGGTTTCAAGGAGAAAGGTGTCCAAAAAAATTCTTTTCAGGCCTAATTCCTTTGCATTAGTTGTTGTCCACGCTTCTGTTTGCTTTGATTCTCAACCTAATCTCTTCCTTAGCCAGTCTTCCTCAGATTTATCATTCAATTTTCTCCTATTGCCACTTCAAAAGTCATACAATACAGAGTGTTTCACCACAGATTGACATGTCGGATTTGACTAGAAACAAGTGTGTTATTGAATCACAGAACCATAGAATCATTAGAGCTGGAAAGTATCATTGACTCATCACTGCCATGTCCACTAAACCATACCTCTCAGTGTCACATCTGCACATTTCTTTAACACCTTTTACTTTCCCCGTTAATTTAAACTATCATTGTCAGACAAAACAAGCCTAAAGTACTCAAAATGTATAATCCTATGTTCAAATATACTTCCTTCGATTTATAATATCTCTAGACAGTGATAGATGTAAAGCAGACCTTGCAAGATCCTCTCATATTGTTTCAGAACCTTAATTCAGTTTGTTTTTGTGGTGGTGTTTTTGTTCCTTTTTTTCTTGCTTACTGGGTTGTTTTTTTGTTTTTTTTTGGCCTATAAGAGGATTTGTATTGGACTGCATATTGTCATCAAATACCATAATTTTATATTTGTAGAGCTAAAATATAAGCTAGATAATTCAGTTCCCAACTGTGCTGGCCTGGCATCTGCTTCTGCTTCTTGTAGCTACATATTGACACAACAGCAAGAAACATCTGGTGCATAAAAAATAACTTACTAGATGATTTTTAACAAAGAGGTGGATAGACCGTTAGCTTTTTCAAGCTTGGCAAGGTGGAAAAAAAATCAGACCAACCTAGACCATGCAACACTATGATCTGTTCCAGATCACTAAAGCTTTTTGTATTCAATTTAGTCCCATGTTAGAAATAATCATCACATCTCACATTATGCATTTCTAATTTCAATGCTCATGCCATGTAATTATTCTGTATAATCAAACCTAACTGTCAGTTTGCTACACTGAGCTATATAATGAGTATTCTGGCAATGAAGCCAGCATTTAGCTATTTATTTGAGAAATGTGCACACCCGTAATTTTAGAAATTTGATAAATCTGTAATTATAATGTGTACATGTCTTTAACATTTTCTGTCAATGACAGCAAAAGAAGTAGCACATGTTAAGCATTAGAAGTAAACACTGAAAGTGACTGGTATAAAAACTCTGGCAAGTTTTTGTTCAGAATTTTAACCAGAAAGTTCTACTTCCAGTCTATCAGACAGTCAATCCAGAGGCAGATTCAATACTCAGAGAACCTGCTCAGAAACTCATCTAAAGCCCTTCTTTTCCTTTTCCTCCCCTCGTCTACTTCTTTTCTGTTTAGAATCATACTTTCTGTGACTATGTTTAGTTTCTTTTTGTCTTTGTATGCACACCTTTCAACTCAAGAAATATCCAGAAAGTCTCTACCATAGTTACTTGAGTTTCAGAGGGTGTTCAAGTGTGGTTTTTACGTTATTTCACATCTTAACTTGTTTGTTCTTAACTACCATGAAAGAAAAATATTAAAAAGAAAATTTTTAATTTGTGACACTATTTTGAAACTGCTATTACGCTATTATGCTTAAAGAAATGTGATGTCTGTTCATAAGTGCATTAAGTAATACATTATTTAAGTGTGAGGATTCCTAAAACACTGAAAAAGCCATCATGTGTACTAGAGTATTTCTACAGTCATCAAGATCCTTCAGCACTAATGTGAGAAATTTGTTTTATTTCATTGTTTATTTTGCAAAATAATAAAAATAAAAATAGGGAATATAACTTATCTCCCTTTCTGAACAGCCTCAGAATTCCTAGACTACACATAAATGACTTCAGGGTTTAGAGTCATTGCAAGAAAATGCAAAAAAAAAAATCAGGGGAAGATGATGGAGAGAGAAAGGTGTAACAAATTTAGTGGACACAGTTCTTTGCTAAAGGAAGATCTGTCCACATCTTTAGAATCCATATGTGAAAAAAAGAAGCAAAAACCAACCAGAAACAAGCTTCAAAAAAAAAATCAACAACATATTAAATCTGAACACAAATTGTTTTCAGTTATGTTAATATTCTGTAGATTAATTTGGAAGCTGACACTATTTTGCTACAACAGACATTTTCAAGAGGAAAATATTTTACAAGGTTCCAGTAAATGTTCTAGTAATTATGTTGCTAATTAGTATCAAGCCATGTCTTTTTTTTTTTTTTTTTAACTAAAAACACAGCTCCAATTTATTTTTCTATGTGCCATCATATAAGAAAGGCAATTAATATAAGAAAGTATAATATTGTGCTCATCACTACAATAGCCTAGTATTTTGCTTTAGATAAAAATCTAGATTCTTCAAAATGGTTTCTTCTAATAAATAGTCCCCAAAATACCCCAAAACTTCTGTTGGACACTTTAAAGTACACAGATTGTAGAGGCTATTTTGTCCAGTCCTACTTTCTTTCAGTATTTGAATATTGCAGGTATATTGCACAGACATGATATTCCAACAGATAACCCATTTCTTGCCAAAATATAGGAAGCTATCTGTGATTAGTTTCTCACAATGGCAGGAATACAGTGTGGGAGAATGAGTCTGAGGGGCAAAATTATAGTATTCTGCTGGGAATGCATGTAAAAGGGTTACTGAGCTGTTATCCCATGCTGAATCATACCAATAGATCCTCAGTAAGCTGAGGGCAGTTTCATGATCCAGGCATTTGTTATAAGTATGTGGAAGTCTTCACCTGGATCTCTCCATTACATTTTATTAACACCAGTTAATGAATATGTAAAAGCTACAGGACATTAACATTCTGGGTTGCACCTTTTATTTTCAGAAGATACAATACAAAACACCACACTGTATGTGAAAACAACACTTATATCTATTATAAACCTTGATCTCCATGCTTTGGCACCGCTATATATTAATAACTGCAGAATATAACAGTCCAGTCACAAACTTGGGACTAAATAGCCAGATTCTGAAGTACTTTGCCGGGGTAGAACAGATGTACTTGTGTTAAGCAGTGCCTTCACTCACACAGATACAGCAGTGTTTTACAGCAGTTCTTAGGAGGCAGTGTGAGCTATTATCAAGCTATCTATTTATGTAAATCAGTGGAGTAATCATTAAAGGATTGTATACTCTGTAAATGATGCAAGTATATTACTTTATCTGGCTTGTTTAAAAGCCGTTCATCAAATTTGTTTTATTAGTAAAAGGAATGAAAATCATGCTACATGTGCTGATTTGGGCAACATAAGAGAAGCTCTGCGGTACCCACCCAGTATTTGAGTAGTCCTCTGTGAGTTTTAGATGCCATTGCAAAGACCCAAGAATGAATTCATAGAAGTGTCTTAGAGATTGTCATCTGTTTATTTTAATGTTACAATGTGAATTTGATGGCATCTCCACAATATAGAGAAAGTTTGTGGAAAAAAATATTCTGAGGAGAAATTGGTTTTTTGATAGGCAAAATATGAGAAAAACTTAGTTAAACTGGCATATCTTTCTATGTAATGAACTCCAGACTCATTGATAGTTATTTATGAATTAGTAGCAAACAGCTTTGATTTTTAACTGTGATACAAGCATTAGTGTTCTAAGTCAGATATGGCTCGCTTAATAGCAAAATTTCCTTGTTCAGTTCACATATTCACTAAAGTAAAGGAAAAAAGGTGATAAATGTCCTTAAAATAATAATTAAAACATAGAAAAATGATTTTTTTCTATAATTCATGCCCTGAATAGAAATAGATTAATAATATTAAGGCCTTGTTACATTTATCACAATGTGATTGTTAAATCATCCTAGCAAGATGTAGTTCACCTCTTCAAGAAAGAATAGTAAAATGTAAGATGTCTGTGCTGTCTGAAAAACCACTAACATTGGGATAATCGTGTTTAACTGATTTATTCAGACAGCACAGTATAGGAACAGAAAGAAAATGGTGCTAAATTTCAGTGAATTCCAGAGATAACTGATTTATTTAATCTTATCACTTAAATGGTGTGGCCTCTACTGTTTAAAAATCTATACAACTGAAGTTCATAATCAACTTTTTGGATACTTACTGTCTCTGTTACTTCAATTGCTTGTGAGATATTCATGATTTAACATTAAGCCTTCAACTACATCTCAAAAGAGAACAACAGAATGCTTTATATCACTGAACAAAAATAGACTAGTGTTGAATTTAGATATTTAGAACTGGTACACATAATGAATGAACTTTGGCCACATGCCAGGCAGATCCAAAGGCCCAGACAGGATCATATCAGGAAACTAGCAATTAATGATCTTGTTTAGCTTTGAGCCAGGTGTATTTAAAAATAAAAACAAAAAAAATATCTTAAATCTAGGGACATCTTATATATCAATGACAAATCAGAGAAGAGGGGAAATGGTGGACCACTGACAAGAAGCTTGAAGAACACATCATCCATGCGTAAAACTCAAGAAAAATATTTGTCTGTTTTTAGATTAAAGTTCTATGAAAACTGAAAATAACTTTGAACATAAGGAATTGTGCATAGTCTGGGAGAAAAGCTAGAGAGAATGATGTTCCACATATTAATGAATTAGAGTTGATATACAAATACTTTCTTACTAGTTTTATTCCTTTTTCACTTGTAAAAGAACTGGATACACAATAACAAATCTAGACTCTACATAAAGCCTAAATCAATTTTCAGTTCAATCACCTTTGGGTTTAGTCAGTATTCGTTCTCTACAATACTGTGAAATATCTTTCTATACATCATTTCTTACAATTCCCAGGAAGAACTGAGGTGTTGGAACTCAGAGCATCCACAGGCTTATGGACTTGTGCTGTTTTTCATCACTAGTTTTCTTTCAAGTTAGTTCTATTCATATATCTACTGAAAATCTGGGAAATACACCTTGCAGTGGAATTGAATGGTACCAGGACTAAGACTGAAAGCACCTGCAGAACCATTGCATTACCTCTGTACTGCAGTACAGATCATTCAGGTCAGTGAAGCACTACATTGTGTTAATTTGAGTCTCTGAACTTGAAGGAAATCTTCTTCCATGTAAGAATAGGACACAAGAACATTTCCTCTTTTAGAAGAGGAAATCTGTACAGAACATCATTCTGTCCTCAACTAACTGCTTAATAGCAAATGCTTATCTCTGCTGCCAGACAAAAAATATGGCGAAGGAACACTTGTTTCCATATTAGGCAACATTCCTGGGTAAGGCAGCAGTACATTTTAGTATTTTATAAATAATTTATGAAACTTTTTAAAGACAGTTTGTAGGAGATACTCACCTTCTCCCTGTCTTTACTCTAAGGCTCATTCATCTTAAAGGAGAGAGGCATGTTGTCCTGCTTATTAATTTCTTTTTTTCTTAAAATCTATTTAGTTCTGCTGTTGATATATGAATGCCCTGCAGCTGACTATGGCTACTAAAGTAGAAAACTGGTTACAATGTGAGACTTCACTATTTGTGTTTACCAGCTCAGTCAGAGTCCGGAAAGAAAAATTATTGACTAGTATTTTAAAAGAATCAAAGGAAGACAGCATTCCCATATACACTGTAAAGACAAACTCTTAATTCACTTCGTTGATTCTGAGAATACTTACATTCAGTTACACAACTGTATGGGAACTGTTGAATCACAGCCTGAACCACTGATTGATCACTTGAGGCAAGCACTGAATCAGCTGCAGGAGCACCTCTCCCAGACCCCATTTAAGGGCTGACCACCACCAGGGAGGGGTCTCTCATTGAAGTTCACTTCTATGTGGAGTTCCAGGCAAGTCTCAGCCTTGGGTAACAGGTGAGCCCTTCCTGTATTATCAGGTGTCATTATGCAATCTGGATAATCCATCCTACAATATACTAAACATTTTGATTATACTATTTGGGTGCTATTCATTTTGGGTCATCACCCTACAGGATACTATTTATTTGGATATTCGCTTTACATCACCCTAAAACAATGTTTTGTAAAGTAAATTACATTTTTTTGCTACTAATAGAGCAGAAGTTTTATATGCAAATTCACAGTGGAAACTAGGCCTATCAGACATACAAAACTATGCAGGCTTGCACTTAGAGTCCCGCTCAAAGCAATGAGCTCCCTAGAACCTAGATAAGTCTCTTATGTAACCTGTGATTAACCATGAAAAGAATGTTAGCTGTAGATGGGCCACAAATGTCAAAGGAAGATTTCTCTGCTCTTCTATAGAGTTCTTATTCTATTTTCAGATTTCTTCTATGTATTTTTTTTTTTTTCTAAAACCATGAGCTGAGGAAATAAACTTTAGAGCTAAGGAGAAAACAGGACCTATGGCAAACGTGGGAATGTGCTTTCTATTTTTATGTAAATCTGACCTCAGAAGTAAAGCATACTATATTAATACAAACAGCAAATAATGTGAGTGTGTATACTGTGGAAACCAAATAGCATGTGTAGAAAGGACATTGACTTTAATTGTAGATGTTTTGGTGTGGTTTTTTTGGGTTTTTTTTTTGGTGATGTTCTTGCATAAGCTAAATCATGATGTAGCAGGTGTTGCTCAATGACATGGAATTGCTTCATCATAATTAATGCTGAAATATGAACCACAGATGTGTTATGACTACAATAGTTGTTGACTGTTCTTTAAACTCTCAGTATGAGTGCATCCTATATCCGCCTAGAAAAAGAGTTTAGCACACGTTATTCTGTATTCATTTACCTTGATTTCCATGTAGGAAGCCCCAGATCAGAGGGGAGTCATGGTGCAGGTCCCAGCTGTGGGTCAGTGAGCACAAGGGCTGCTGCCTTTGCAGGAATCTTGATGTGTCCAGAAGTCCTGTAACTGCAATGAAAATTCTCTTTTTCTGAGTGCCTAGGAAGATGTTATAATTATCCTTAATATTGCCTATGCAAAATAACATAGTTTTTGGTTTTGTTGTTGTCTTTGTTTGTTTTTTTAGCGTTGTAATTACTATGTCTTTTAAAGAACACTATTCTTCAAGAAACAATGTATGCAAATAACAAAGCATTCAGAATTTCTAGCATAGTGAACAATCAAAGTTGTCAGTCTTTGTCTGAAAAACCCTGACAAAACTATACAACAATACATGCAGTTTAGACACTGACATTTATGATCTAAGAGGGAAAATAGGTAATTGAAATGGCTTGAATCTTTGTTCACTTATTTACCCAAAGCTACATTCATCAGCTCTTTAGCTGGCGTTATGAATAGCCTATTTGGGAAATTAAGTGTGAAATTGTTCTCCATGGATGTTTTGCAGGTTCCCTAAAAATGTGAAGAAATTAAATTTTAAGGCAATATCTCAGGGTGTGTATATATTTTATATGTATTAATATGTATTTCTTATAACTATAAATCTTCCTTTATAAACAATTTGGGAAAGCATTATATTTACACATTCAAACTGTTAGGAACTCAATTTCTTATAGATTTTCAAAGTATAGATTCACTTTCTTGATTTGTTTCGGATAACTTATCCAACATTTTCACCACACTGAGTAAAATATGAAAGAGTAATTACTACTTTGATGTTTTAGAGAGTGAATACAATGCTGATGTCTGTACATGATGCTTAGTGCTCTTATTAAATGCTTATCTAAAATATTACAATGTTAAGTAACTACATTCAGTCACCCATGACTTTTTCAGATCTGTTACTCTACCTTCAACTTAAATACTACTATATGCACTGAAAAGTATTCTTATATTGTCTTACCACTAGGAGAGCTAACATCAGTTCTCTGAAAGTACACTGTAAGAGTTTAGAAATATGCAAGCAGAGTGCTGGTTTCTTACTGATTTGGAGGATTTTTTATATCCTAAACGTTATAAAGCATACAATTCATTTAAACACATTCAGAAACTGGGATGGTAATTTCTGAGATTGCCAAGGCCCTTAACACATTTTGATAATGTTGCATATATACTGGTTGCAATCCTTTTAAAACTGTGATACAAAATAAATCAGTAACATGAAAACATTTTTAATTTTTTAGAATTATATGCACCTCAGACTTCTTAACTGTAGGCTTTAGAAGAGGCACTTTGATATCTTGCATTCTGCTTATTCAGGTGGGACATGGGTCACACGAGCTAAAAATGAAATCTTCCTCTATTGTCCCTCTTCTGGGAGAATGATTTCTTGTCTTTGAGTTTTTGCTCGAATAACACTTCTTTGGAAAGAATCAATACTACTTTATAGTTTGGTTTGAATTTATACATGAACAATAATCATTATCTTTTTTGTAACGATGAAGTTTTTTTTATACTTTTATGCATTTATTTTTATGCTTCCTATACTGGAATTAAATTCTACAAATTAATGTTTGTAGAATTATTACCTTATTTTGGTTATTTACAGTAATTTTGGAAGTATTTAATTCCTCATTAGAATTCATCTCATAAATAGTAATTACGTTAAGCCAAGTGGCTTCAAAATTTTTCAGAAATTAGGCTTGTTTAGAAAATGTCTTAAAATGTTTCCCTGTGTTGCTAACTGCAGAATTTTGATTAGAAAACAGATTGAGGTTGTGCTTGTTATTACAATTCTTTGATAGCATTCAGTCTAAGTAATGTACTTTTTTTAATTTGTATTAGAGCTGCTCTAAGAACTGGAAATTGTTTTTCACTTCATAAATATATCAGCAAGCGAACAAAAAAAACTGTAAAGCCAGAATATATCAGTGTCAAAGAAGGAAAGGGTTGATACGTACAACTCCCCTACAATGAAATCTACTGGTTTGAAAAACGGAACCTGAAGACAGAATGGAAACTTCAGGTCTATTCTTATGAAGATACTTCAGGTGGCTAAAGCTGTACTAATCTTTCTATTGTAAAGTTGAAATGTTCTTCTCACAGTACCAGGTTTGCCCCCTTTTTTTTTCCTTTTCTCTCTCTGTATACCTGGAAAAAAATAGGTGTGAACATTCTGCTCCTATTGTGGACAGTGCAAAAATCAACATTTCAGCACTTACCACTGACACAAAAAAGTTGATATGCAAATATCCCAAGGTATATTTTTTCTGAAAAATGTAATTTCACGTGTGATGGTGTTCTAATCCCAAAACATTTTTGAACCTTTTGCCTTTTTTTTTTTGGATCAGGAGACATCTGACATCTGGTTTCTACTGCAGAACTTGATAGGTGATTTGCAATATTTTTTTTTTTTTAAGAATACTCCTACTGAAGTCTTGTTTGGCATATTTTTCCAAGGTTTTATTTAGAAATCAAATTATTTAAAGTTTATTAAATTTGAGATTTGGAAAAGGCTTTTTCAAAATCTTTTTCTAAAATCAGATCTAGCAACAGTGTGGGGGAAAAAAGAAAAAAAAGAAAAGAAAAAAGAACACAACACAGTTGCAATCATTTCTGAAATCATCAATGGCAGTTTACCCAGTACAATGGATGTTGTATCTGGCTTTTTTTTTCCCTGTTTTCTTTGAAATTCCACTTCTGACTTTTCAAGTTGGCCTCAGTGCAGAAGGATGACCTAGATGGAGGTGTCTTATGGCATACTAAATATAAGACTATGTAAAAGAATCACTTCAAACATTCCCAGGCACTGCTAGGTTCTTAATCAGCTGTATCAGAACAATGTTTGTTAGAAACAGAATGTACCATTAATGTCTTGCAGGGCACATTTTCATCTTTCCCTGGAAAGAAAGGGTCTGATTTCCCTGTAGATCAAAAACTGAGCTAATTTATGTACTTTAACTATGAATTACCATATTTTCAAAGGTTTCGTTTTCTTATAGCTTTAAATTGAGGGGATTCATATTTTAATCCTTAAGAAAAAATAAAAGGCTTATTATTTTTCAATGCCCTTCAAGGTTAATGAATATTTTAGTCAAAGATCTGTGTCTGCATTTTTCCTCTAGATCTCATGTGGGTATTATTAAATATCTTGGGAGACCTACCACTCTCTACTCATCAGCATATTAGCAAACATTTTCTTTTTCACATCTTCAGGTTAAAAATTGAACATTTACATTTCAGTAAGGTGGCACCCTGGCCCAGGAAGACCCTCTCTTCAATATTTTGTGTACATGCTTTCAGGAGGTAGTACCTATGTTCTGACAGTCATTTTTTCTTGTCTTATTAGTGCTTTATATGGACAAATCTTGTAAAAATGGGATGAGGTTACAGGAGTAGAAGAATGCTAGCTGGAATTTTCAAGCACTTTGCTGAAACCATAACCAACTTCTTTTAGTATTGGACCACTATAGAACATTGTTATTGAGTAGTTATCATATATTTATTATATATTCCTCAGGGGTTTATTTCAAGCTCTAGAGATTTTTAAGAGATTAAAATAAATATTACTGCTTTATATTTGCCTTTATGATGAGTACTGAAACTGGAATGTCCCAGATGGACTTTTACATTAAAAGAGCAAGTGCCCCCAGCTTAGTATCACATTTAATGCTAGATAGTTACATGCAGCAAGCAATATCTCCATTTTTAAAACAAAAGAAAAACAACAACACAGCAGAAATTATAAATTTCTCTTACTCTTAACGAGTTATTTCCACTCACAACTTGTTGATGAGGGATCTGAACTTGCTAATATATTTTTGGAATTTAAAAGTAATGTTTCTGGCTGCTGTCTTCAGTTAGAATACTTAGAATAATATATTCTGTAGCTTAGAATAGCTGTTGGGAAGTGTGATGCAGATGAGAAACTGACTGTTGTTTTTTTTAATGTGACTTTAATACCCTAAATGATATTATTTTACTCACATAAGATCTCTTTGATGGCATTTTTGCTCAATGACTCAGTGCATGACAAATAGTACACAGAAAAATAACTGAACACTGTGTTTGGAAGCATGGTACAGAAAATCAATATATGTACTTCTTAATCACATGGCATGTATGTAAAAAATCTTTCACGGCGCTATCATAGTTTGCCTTTAGTCAGGGTGGTACCATTCGAAGCTATGAAAATATAAAAATTCATGGTGACAAAGAACCTAGGAAATAGCTGTGAAATATGAATAAACACTTCAGGCTTGTTTAAAATCTTAAAATTAGTCCTGCTGGGATTTTGTGTGAGAAGTGATAAGTGAGAGGTTTTTTCCTGGTTTGCCATGGTTTGTCAGTGAATTCTCAAGTATTTTTACACTGGCATTGTGAGGAGGCATGCTTCAAGCAGTTTGAAGTTAGGTATTTTGGTTGCTGAAAATTATTTGGAGCAATTCGCCTGGTAACTTTAATGAATTAGATCCAGAATGAACTTTGATATACTAATTTTGTTATATAGAGTTGGAAAATCGATGAAAATAGATGAGAAAATATATGTTGAAGGCTAAAATATCAGTTCTAATGCTGATCTGCACAGTAAATATGATGATCCATTGGCCTTTATGTTTGGTATCATCTTGTATCTCTTATTTGTCAGGGCCGTCACAATATTCCTAAGTCCTTCAAAAGACAACAGTAAGTATAAGAATATTTAATTATTTGTAGCTGATTTCTGAGATGCATCTAATTCCTGTTAGTCTTCAAACATTACTAAGATAAAAGTGCTCTTACATGAATTGCAACTGTAGATATTTAATCGAATTCTCTTAAAAAGTATGTGGGAATTAAAATTGAAGACTTAACTGCTGATCAGATGATTTGAAAGATTCATCAATTTTAAGATGATTTACAACTCCAGGATGTTCATGCTGTCTCTTCACTACTGCATTTGAATAGTGTCTGGAGATTAATGGGAAAGAAAATACAGCAATTAATTGTTTGGTGGAGCAAGATACGCTTGCAAAGGTTACAGATTGTTCACTCATGCAGATACATTTTTCAAATGGTCCTTTAAACAGTTTGTTTACTAAACTACTTTAATTTCATAGATACGTTTTATTTGAAACAATCAGACACAATGTTTTAAATTACCCCACATTCAAATGTAGCAACAGTATAGTACTTAATCTGAGTATTATAAGAGTTTATATATGAACCCATTACTTCGTCTACCATTTCCTACCTTAGAAAAGCATCTATTCTAAATGAACTTCTGGAATCCCATACTGGCATTACTTTCTGTGCTTTCAAAAATATTGTTAGTCTAATCAAACAAGGATCAGTCTCGGTTGTCCATAGACATATATTTAAGTTTTAACAGAAATTCTTCAGCAGCAATGGGTGGGGCAGAGCCAGGACAGGTGGTCTGAATCAGTAAAGATATTATTCCATACCACATTATATCATGTGGAAGGCAAGAAAGATGGGAGCCAACCAGGAATTTGCTACTCAGNTAAAAAAACAGGACGAACCCTTTAATTTAGATATCAGCTTTTAAATTTTGAACAAATTGGAGTGAAATGTGTATTGAAATAATTCCATGCCATTGTCATTGCTGATAATGACACACATAAGGGCAACTTAAACTGATGTTTAAATATAGATGTGTCTTCAGCAGGTTTTTTCCTGCATTTCTGCAACCCTTTCTTTACTTCAGCTCCTAACTGAGCTCCTTATCAAAATCTCAGTTTCAGCTTTGACTTTGCTGACTTTTATCTCTACTGAAGGGATT
Source organism: Odontophorus gujanensis (assembly GCA_013399175.1). Classification (NCBI taxonomy): domain Eukaryota; kingdom Metazoa; phylum Chordata; class Aves; order Galliformes; family Odontophoridae; genus Odontophorus; species Odontophorus gujanensis. The sequence continues at coordinate 5,567 of VXAB01009746.1, read as the reverse complement.
TTTATGGAAAAGAAACTGTAAAAAGTTCATTTTCTGTCATTCAACATATTATATGCCTGTCTTGCATATTGTGAACATACGGTTGCGTATAGTTAACATTGTAATTAAATTAGACCTTTGTGAAGAAAAATAAATTTATAAACTGTTTTGATGTATGTTTTTTATGAGGCACACATGCAATGTTTCTTATCTGAAAGACTAGAAGTATAGAGTAAAAATATACACACATAAAAAAGATGAATAGATGTGGATTTGTAAAAATTTGAAGAAAAGTTCCTCTTCCTCTCCTTACATGAAAGTCCTTTTGTAAAAACAGAACTGTAAATTGCAAATTAAAAAAAAATAAATAATTCATACATACATAGTTGAATTTTGATTTTATCAAAGGAAAACTTACTTTATACTCCTTACAATCTCTATTGATTTAGGTAACTTTGGTTAGGTGAAGCTGCCAGTTTTGCAAGAGTAAAGGGAAGAAATTAACTGAAATATTTCCATCCTGTTATTCAAGACAGTCTTCCATCAGTCATTCATGCTAATGGATAGAATTTGGATTTTTCACTTCCTGGGGAAAAAATAACTTTCACTACTAAATAGTCAAAAGATACATAAAGTTTGTTTCTTAAATTCGGTCAACTAGCTCTATGATTGTCATCAGGTCAGTTTTAAAGTTGTAAAATGTGTTAAAAATGCACCTGTGGCTGTGCTAGAGTACTCAGTGTTTTAACAAGTTCTTCCAGGATCCGGACAGGGTTCTTAAAGGGTAACTGTACTGACTTGTTTGAGGTGGGCTTCCAAACTCTTGAAACACTATGTTTCTCCCTCTTTTTATGTAACAGTAGCATGCAGAAGTGGGGATGAGAGGTGTGTTTGTGAAAGGTATCTTTAGTTAAGGTCACTTTTGAACTGTTGTACAATTTTTCTTTGTTTTGGTTGGAAATCTCAGCACACTACTGGAACAAATACGGTTCTATTTAGGATAATTTCCATATGCAAACAGTGCTTTGAAGATGTGGTGTCTTACCGCAGAATACCTCTTTGCCTTTGAACAAGATCAAGATGCTCACGTGATATAAATAACACAATATGGCTCAGAGAATAAAAGAGAATGGCTGCTGTGTGATTAGTAGCCACCTAGCAATAGATTTTCTGAATAGTTGAGGAATTGCATATGTGGCTAGTGCCAATCTCATAAGTGAAAGTAATTAAAGAAATCTCTTTTTTGGCACGAATTCAAATAAGAAAAGTTTAAAATTTAAACATTCTTATGTGACATTCATTTTGATAAATGATGGCTTCACTGATGGCACAACTGATGACCATCAGTAGGGTATGTTCAGATTTATAGGGCATATGTGAAAATTATGGTATTTAATTTCAGTGTGCTTTTGTAGAAGAAACTGAGGTTACTTTTTCTGCGGGTCCATATTGCCATAAAACAATCCAATAAAAATGCACACCTTTTACCTTCACAAACACTGAATCTTCAATACTACATGATCATGACAGGTATCAGATTGCTGAAAACTCATCAAATGGAGGAAATAAAATGGCATTATTTTATTTTCATATACATAAGAGATAAGTTATAAGTATTTATTAGTGGTTGGTTATAGGAGTATAATATACATGCCACAATTGATTCTGCATTCTCAGAATATAATATTTGTGAAATTTTGTCGTTCCATCTTTGATACATAAAGTAAAAAAGAAACCATGGCATTCCTTGGATGAGTATGCGCTTGTTGAACTGAGGGCTTCGAGTAAAGCAAACAAATTCATTATCAAGTTTTGCTTTAGTAACATAGTACTGGACACAGATTATTTGAATTTAATTAAGGTAATTTCTGGGGCAAAAATTGGTGTTCGTTCTGGCTTAGTTTAAGAGCCACTGCTGCTGACAGTAAGGAAACACAGTCTATGAAAAACAGTAATTTCAGAATACATAATGTATAAAAATAAATATGAAAAATGTGTTTCATATAAATTTTATTAGCTGATGAGAAACAGGTTATTGGTATGTTAGTAGCCTTTTCAGCTATAATAGTAAGCTTCTAAAGTAGTTATAATTCTCTCAGGTAGATTTCTGAAGTGACACCTTGATTAGAAAAGGTTCTATCAGACATTGGGTTCGTTAACTACCATCTGTCTGAAGGTATGGCTGTCAGTAGATGACTATGTCTTTTCCATCTGACCACACACAGTTGTATGTTTAGAGAAATGTTTTCAATACAAAGTATTTGTAAGGAATATTTGTTTTTCTTCTTCCTACCCCTGAGCTAAACACTCTCAGAAGCTGTTAAAAAAATGTTGAGCTCAGACTTCATTCTAATCAACCTCAGTTTCAAATGACTGAAGCTGCAGGCTTTCTCAAGCAGAAAGCTCTGAAAATTGCTCCAAAAATCCCCATTGCTCATTCAGCAGTACCACTGAAAGAGAAAGAATAAATTGCATGGATGTTAAGTAAATACTGTATTCTGCAAAGCATACTTGTGTGGTTGGTAGTCACTTGACAATTTGTAGTTTTTATTTGTGTAATTAACCTATTGACCCCATTCAAAAAAAAAAAGAAAAAGATACATACATCTTGTCAGTAAGCTATTTCAAAGAATGTGAATATTGATTTATTGTTTGAAGTTCTGCACTAAAATAATCTGCAAACTAAAGAAAAAATAAGGACATCTGACAAACAACTGGGAAATCCTTCTCAATGACTTGGTCTAGTTGCTAGCTAGACTGCTGTCTCCTAGCTGTGGGTTAACTCCTTGTTAGCAAGGACATTTGCACTTCAGCACTTGCACAATATTCTAGGTATGTCTTCTGAGTGACAGTTGGGTTTATACTTCCAGGCATGGCAAAATCAATATTTCTATTTGTGTAACATCAGAAATCAACAAGCCAAAATGGAAATGATATGCAAATGTTAGAAAAGAAAGATCATATCTTTTTTGGCTCTACTGTCTTATGAAACAGATGTATCCTCTCTGAAATGGCTATTTATCTTGGTGTGAGATACCTATAGCATTTATTGTAGGTATGCATTCTTTGAAACCCCTAATGAAAAATAAAAGGTTAAGTAAATGAACTTAAATGATGATAAATGGACCCTTATAGTTAATTAACTACTTCACGGGAATTTGCAGCACTAAGTTACCAGAATCATTCAGTATGTTGCTATAAGAACTACTAGCCCTTAACTAATAAGAGCTTAGCACAATGGTTCTCAATGATTTGTTTTTCAATGTGGACTGCAATTTGCTAAAAAATACTCTCACAGGGATCCTCTATTTTTCTGCTAATAATGTTTCTCTAAATGGCTTCCAAAGCTTGCTTATGTAAGAGAAAAAAATCCTGGAAAGCTGTTACTTCATGTGTTTAAACAAACAAACAAACAAGACCTATAAGATGGAAGAAATTAAGTTTTCAGTCTAGCTTTGCAACAAAATTTTGCATCTAAGGAGATAAAAACATTTTTTTCTGTCTGGTTTGGTAGTCTGAAGGGTTCAGTACAAATAGTATGCTTCACAAGCCTTTGATATTAAAATAACATTTGAACAGTGTTGTGAAATAATCACTAGTAATGGTTTTGTGCCTTAAAATGTTTGTATTTTCCCCATTGTTTTTAATTCTTTCATAAATCTGAGAACCCTCATTCCTGTATTTTAACCATGAGGCTTTTGTCAGACCTCTGCCCAGAATGGACTAAGAGCTTGAGAGATCATGAGAGAGCCATTAGAGAAGTGCTGCAGAACATGGGTGCTTATGGGATCTGTGTAGTCATAGATTCCTTTATCTATATTCCCCTGGGAAGAATGGCAACTGCTATACATAGAAATGAAACAATTATTCTTAGCCTTTGGTATTCTCTCATCAGCTACAGGTATCGACTGACTAATGGAATGTGTGGAGGGAAGTTGCTGACATCCTTCTGTCTCTTAGTCACCCAGAATTACAGGGATCAGACAATTTCAGCATATCGCATACCTGTAGCTTTGCAGACTAAGTGCTGGTTGCAGTGGAAACGTTGTCACATAGTTCAGCTGTGAGAATTAAAAAGGCTTAATTTGATTCCGTGCTCATCTGGAAACTTTTTTCTAGCCTTGGTGTATTTGTCCTTTTTTTTTTTTATCTGGAAAGTAGTGCTAACACCTGTAACAATTGTGATAAAGAAGGTTACCTACACTCATGATGTTTTTCATCTTCTGTAATTAAAAAAAAATAAAAAATGGTTAATGATTTTGTTAGTGTACATAATGTATTAACAGACTTTTGAAAATGAAATTACAGAAAATCTGGATGAATCACAGTAGATATTCAGGTTGTGTAATTGCTTTAAATATGACAAAGATCATTTTTTCTAGTGCTTTTAAAATAGATTTTAAATAACTAGGTTTCTCAAAATTGTCTTGTGAAGTATGTGTGGGAGAGGAAAAGATTATTAAGAAATGTATAAAATGACCAATATTTTCTAAAGAAAGCTTTGAGCCTTCCTTGAGGGACGTCATGTTTACTTTAGGGGAAATAATTTCAGCAGCCAGATGTACAGATGTGGTTCAACAGCTTATTTCATCTGCACCCCACAATCCATGTGGTAATTTGTATTTGATGCCTGGTCAAAGCATAAATATAAAGCTCAAGCCAGCTCTAAAAGAAGCTGACTCTGTTGTGAGGAAGGAATGACTAGAATGTAAGGGAGGAGGGAAAGTCTTTTCTTGAAAAGGTTGCATCAATTTAAATGGTGAAAGTGAACAGTGAAAGCAGGAGGGAAAACTATATGAAACAGTACCATCTATGTAAAATTGACAGGTCCCAAATCCCCAATAATCAGCCACTACTGAGTAATTAGACATAAAATATGCAGATGAGAAAAGTAAATTGCTATTATATATATACACACTGCACACAAATCTATGCTCCCATCTGAACTAAGATTTTCTCAGATATAAAGCAAGAAGGTTGAAGTCTCAGAAAAGCTGATGCATTCAACTTAAAAGTTCACAGGACTGATTTGTAATGTAAGCAAATTTGTTGTAGGGTTTGCTCTTCAGGAGTTGAGCAAAGTACTTCTATTATCTTTAACATGTCAGATGAGACTTTAGAGTTTTCTATTTATATTAAAAAAATATTTTTTTAATAGCCTTTGGATATTTTTTCAAGCCTAATTTGCAAACGTATTCAGGATTTCTGCTGAAAGTGTGATTTCTTGGAGGTTTCAAATTCCCTAACTTACATGTTCCTTAAGAAAAAACAGCACAAGTAAACTACATTTCACAATCTACAGCAATTGTTTTTAAGCCATAAAATGCATCTAAATCCACTATTTTTCTGTTTTCACAAAGAGAGAAAGAAAAGTAACCCAGGATTGTTTTACAATAAAAGTATTTTATTCAATTGGAAACTGATAGTAGATGAGTATAAAATTGAGTATAACAATGATGTAAATAAAGGTAGCTTAGTAAGGGAGACCGTGAAAAATCACAGAATCATAGAAACACAGAATGGATTTGTTCAGAAGGCACTTTTAACATCATCTAGTTGCAGTGACACTACACCAGGTTGCTCAAAGT
>VXAB01009744.1:154523-186066 GCA_013399175.1 Odontophorus gujanensis | reverse complement strand
AGGAACAGACTGTTCACTGAAAATAAATACACGTCTGAAAGTGCTCATTGTTAAATTGCAGTTATTCTCCCTCGCTTCAAGTGCAGTTGGAAAAGACCTGCTGGTGTGCTGGAAAGTACAGCTGAGATGAGGGAGAACTGAAAAGTAATGTGAAAAGTAAAGGCTATGCTTTAAGGTGGTCAAAGAAAGTGAACATCAGAACTTTGTTTTCTTCTAAAGTGTTCCTTTTCCCATGCTGCTGGCAGACTTACTGCCTTGATAAGCTTGAGTGACTGCAGTGCTGGTGTTTCTGATGTTCACAGGACTGTTCATAGAAAGCTACTTCTCAGTAACCTGTTATTGAAGTAATAAGCTTTGAAACATCCCTGTTTATGTATATAAATTTACAGAATGGCCCTGAAGTGAGGCTAACAGTCTCTGGATCCAATGAAGCTACTGTGCAAGGACTCAGAGCATCAGGGCTAATGGGTTAGAAATGTGAATGGCAGAGAAGTACTCATAATAGTATGACAGAAATCGACCGCTTCTGTCTTATAAAGGATGGAGATTAATTCAATTAAAATGTAATTTCATTTACTTTCTTTTCCTTTTATCTACTCTTCAGTCATCTCATTGCAACTCATAAGGTTTCTTTAATTTCCAAATAGATTTTGTAACAATTAATTGAGCAATTAACTGCATACTAACTTAGTAATTATCAAGTGTGTTAATTATGCAAATATCTACAGATTTAAGATGTTATATTCACATCTTCAATTTAATAAGATATTGTTTGGTTATTGCAGAGTTGCTCTGTACTTGAATTGAAGCAAATGGTCGGATTAGATTTCATTTCACTGGACTCAGGTTTGTTTTGTCTGGATTGCACTGTAGACTAGACCTGGTTGAGCTGGAGAGTTGGTCAGAGGGGAACCACATGAGGCTCAACAAGGGCAGTGCAGGGTCCTGCACCTAGGGAATAACCACAAGCACCCATAGAGGCATGGGTCTGACCTGCTGGAGAGGAGCCCTGCAGGGAAGGGACCTGGTGTCCTGGTGGACAACAGGTTGGCCATGAGCCAGCCGTGTGCTCCTTGGCCAAGATGACCAATGGGATCCTGGGCTACATTAGAGAAACAGTAGGCAGCAGGTTTTGGGAGGTGATCTTCCCCTTCTCCTCTGCCCTGGGGAGGCTGCATCTGGAGTACTGTGTCCAGTTCTGGGCTCCCCAGTTCAAGAGAAAACAAGCATCTCCTAGAGAGACAGTCCAGCAAAGGGCCACAAATATGAACAAGGCCTGAAACATCTCCTTTATGAGGAAAGACTGAGAATCCTGGGAATGTTCAGCTTGCAGAAGAGGAGGCTGAGGGGGATATTATCAATGTTTATAAGTATCTAATTGGGTGGGAGTCTTGTGAATGGAACCAGGCTGTTCTTGGTGGTGTCCATCAGCAGAACAATGGGCAGCAGGCACAAACTGGAGTACAGGATGTTTCATTTGAACATGAGGGAAAAACATCTTTACTCTGAGGCTGGCAGAGCACTCAAACAAGCTGCCCAGACAGGCTGTGAATTCTCCTCTGAAGATACTCAAAAACCACCTGCTTTTCTGTGGAACCTGATTTAGCATGGGAGTTGGATGTGGTCAAGGAGGAGACCCCAGAGGAAGATCTGCTGGGGGATCTGGTTGAGATTGATCATGCTGAGATGCAACTGCAGTGTGGTTTGAGTCTCAACAGGATATAGATGCAGATCCAAGTGGTGAATGCATTTTGTTGCTGCTTGTACAGAAGCCTCTGGGTCCATAACTTCATGGCTCCCCCAGAGTTCCTCCCAGTGGCTCCTCTCTGCTCTGTGATGTATGTCCCTGCACTGGGTCCCCCAGCTGCATACTGAGATTGCTTAGCTTGCACTTCCACTGTACCAGGACTCAAAAAATTCTTCTGGGACCCCAAGAACTACACTAGAACCTCCCACAACGCAACAAGAGCTATCTACAGTGTACTGAAAAGCTTCCACTCTGCACCAGGACCTCCCCTTCTACAGGTCACCCAAAACTGCTCTGAGACCCCACACAGTGCAGGGGAGACCCTCTAGAACTACATTCTTGAGCAAAATTAGTCCCACTCCTATGGAGTTGCAGCGCGTGTCTTTCTCAGCCAGTTGCATATATGAACTACCTCATCTGTAGTGTCCTATAGGAAGGTCTTTTGAGCAAGAAATGCTGAAACATGAGTTAGAGAGACACTAGCCACCCTGCACCAAAGTGTGAGCTAATGAGTCCTCCCGAAGGAAGAAAGATTCTTAAAGACCAGACCAAGGTGAAGAAACTCAAGGGGAATGAAGGAAAGGGACTGCAATGTTGTTCTTCTTCCTCTCTTTTCGTTTCAGGGGCCCACAGACAGTAACTGCAGGTCAGAAAGACCCCTGTACTTTGCTGCTCAGTGGGCATCAGGTCTTAGGACATTCTGTCCCAAAGGCATCTGGAGTCCTACACAGGAAATGCCTTTGAAGTGGCAGGAGGCAGAGGAAGAAAACCTTGTCCCAAGTAGGGAGAAGAGAAAGCAGACAGCTTTCTTTTTTTTTTCTTCCTTGTTTCCCTGCTCCTGTAGGAAACCAGTCCAACTTTCAAGATCACCAGGCTGTGTAACAGGCCCTTTGCTGTCAATGGGTGTATGCTGGGCAGCCAGGGGAGGGGCAACAGAAGTGGTGCCAGCACTGAGGACCAGCAAGAAGGAGTGGAAGCCCTTGGGTGTGTGGTGCTGAGGGGCTGGCAGTGCTTCTTTGTTCAAGCCAAGCACCAAAGAGTGGTTTTTGTCAAGCAAATCAGAGATCTCCGTGTGCCATTTTAAGCTCAACTGAATGGCACACTGCCAGGTTTTGAGTGTTCTGGAGCATAGCCTCCAGGGCTCCAACCCGGCCCCCATATATAGAATCTTCCACATTCAAGTTGTTGATGTAAGGCTGTATGCTGACCATGAGCATCACTGCAAGTTTTTAGCTTTACCTCTAGTTCCTTGAGAACAGACTGGCTGAGAAATATTTCTGTGACTTTATGCACGAGCCCCTAACTTCTGCTTCTGACATCTGAACAGCATTTCTGGGATGGCATCGTCATAATTCCAGCAGGCCAGTGATAAAGCTGTCTGCATTCAGCTCCCCACCTGCCATTTTGTGGCCACCACACACAGTCCTGAGTGGGAAGAGGGCAGCAAATGCATAGGACCCCAGCTGAGTTTGGAAACCTATTCTTGCTTGTGTCAGCAGAGACACCGTGAGTGTGCTAAGGCACTGATCCAAAAGCACTCTGCCTCACTGAGCACGGGTGCAGCACTGAAGATGAGCATTGGTCAGGGAGCACCCAGGCTCTGCCCCTGTGCTGGCACAGCTCCTCCTCACTGAATGTTTTGGGAGCACAGCCCCCAGGACTCCAGCCCAGGTCCCAGTGGGAGGCAGCTCTGCAGCGAAAGGATGGCCATGGGAACAGCAGGCTGAGAAATCGGGTCTCCTCAGGCCACACCTCCCAGCCAAGACCTTCCCCACTTGCTAGGTGTCTACAGTCATTGTGAACATCAGAGAACTATCAGTGACTGCACTGCTGGTGCTTTACCAGATACTGACTAGGGAAGGTGCAGCGCAGCGCTCAGCATGAGGATCTCCCTCATGCTTATGCTCTGTGTGGCTTTTCTGTTCCCTGGCAGCGTCGGCCATTCCAACTGCTCCTCTTGGGCCACCCTCATGTGGGACACGACTCCTGAGGATGTTGGCCAGATCTCTGACTCAGTAGGAGAACCCAGTCCTACCCACTGGACCACCTCTGGCCCTTCTTTCCCCGGCTGGATGTAACCATGGCATCCATGGAGGTGATCTGCAGGATCGGCCCAGCCCTGTGCCTGCTCAGCAGGATGTCGCTTGTGACTGTTTGCGTATGTAGTAAAGCCAGGAGGAGGTGGAAGAAAGTGAGTAACGCGGGTCAGGCCGGCCCAACGGTGCAAGACTGCTGTGCCCAGAGGCCTGGAACTTGTGTCAGTAATGCACGGGATGAGGAATAACAGCCCCTTTGGCCCCTGTCCCTTTCATCGTACCCCATGCCCTGTCATTATCAGGAGATGAGCCATCCACCTCCAGCTTCCTCAGGGTCTCACAGCTACAACATTAACACCTACAGTATTTGTGAGGACCTGTGCTGGTTGGAAGCAAACATCATCCTGATGCAGAATGTCATAAAGAGACTGCTCCTAAGCTACACAAAAGCTGGCAAGACTGATGGAAAGGCAAGAAAGAGGAGAGATGCGGAAGAGTAGGAGCATCTTTTCTCCACCTGCATGCCCAACCAGAGCTCCAAAGAGGTTCTGGGAGGGAATCGGGATTGTTCCATATGAGTAAAGTGTGGGAACTCAAACAGAAGAGATTACTGCATTGCCTTCATGCAGACCTGGTGTGCTTGGAATGTGGGAGAGAAGAAAAAAGAACAAGAGATGGAATCAGCAGAGGTGAGCCCTCACTCACCAACTCCCAGAGGCTCTCCCTGAGCAATGGGCCTACATCATTACAGACTTGGCACATGAACGGCTTGAAAGCTGCACAGAGGAAAAGGATGTGGGAGTGTCATGAGCCAGCAGCATGCCCAGGTGGCCAAGAAGACCAGTGGCATCCTGGCTTGTATGAAAAATGGTGTAGCCAGTAGGAGCAGGAAGGTAATAATTCCTCTGTACTCTGCACCTCATCTACCGTGTCAAGTTTTGAACTCCTCACTACGAGAAACTCATTGAGGCCCTGAAGCGCACCCAGAGAACGGCAAGGAAGCTGGTGAAGGGTCTGGAACACAAGTTTTAGGGCAGGCATGTTCAACCCATAGCCCACAGGCTGCATGCAGCTCAGCACATCTCACAGTGTGGCCACTCCATGCTGCCACATCAGCATGGCAGCAGCTGTGCTCTCAGCCCAGCCCCAGCATGTGGGAGGGTGCAGTGTGTTGCCAAGTGTTCCTCTTGTGCTAGTATGCCGAGGGGAAATGCTGAAGAGGTTTTCTGATCTGCAAAGTGAAATTGAGTCCTTCATGCAATCAAGAGGGAAATTTGTACCAGAACACAAACTTTAAAAACAGCTCACAGATTTAATATTTCTGCTGGCTATTCTTTTACGTGAGTTAAACATGGGTCTTCAAGGTGAAAATCACTTTTATCTGTGCTGTGTTTCAGACAGTAACAGCATTTGAAGTGAAACTTCAGTTTTGGCAAGCTCCAGTCATGGCAAATAACGCTATGTGTTTTGGCACGGTGGCTGAACGCCATCCTGTGAGCACTGACAAATATGCAGCCATGCTTTCTGTTTTGATAGAGGAATTTGAGCATAGGTTTCAGATTTCAATAGAAATCATCGATCTGTTGTATATTTGTTTATGTATATTTGCACTTGCATTTTCAGCTGGTGCACGTGCACGTCTTGCTTGATTTTGAAGTGGAACGCACAGAGTTGCAGTCTGCCAGCGGGGGTGATCTCAGCGGTCTTTCAGACCTTAGTGATTCCAGCAGAAGGGACCTCCGGGTGTCTTTATCAGCTGAGTGCGGGCTCAGCGCGCTTGCTTTTCTGCTCAAGCCTTCTGCGGGCGCTCCTGCTGAGTGCGGCGTCGTAACGAGAGCCGTCCTCGCGGCCGGGATGTCCGCAGGGCAGGCCAGCAGCAGGGCGGTGCCGTGCGGAGGGAAGGCCGCCGCCGGGGGCGGGCTTTCCCGCATCGCCCCTTAAGCCGGCGCGGGGCGGCGGGCCGCCGTTTCGCCATGGCGTCCCCGGCGTNGGGGGCGCTGCGCCGCCGGGCTGGAGTGCGTGAAGAGCCGTAAGCGCCGCAAGGCGAAGAGCGGCCCGGGCCCCGCCGCCTCCGGCCCCGCAGCCCCGGTCGGCGTGTGCGTGTGCAAGAGCCGCTACCCGGTGTGCGGCAGCGACGGGCTCACCTACGGCAGCGGCTGCCAGCTCCGCGCCGCCAGCCTGCGCGCACAGAGCCGCGGCGAGCCCGCCATCAGCCAGCGCAGCAAGGGAGCCTGCGAGCAAGGTGCGGGGCCGGCGGGTGGGTGCGCGGGCGGCGGGAGCTGCTCAGTGCGGAGCTGCGCGGGGACACGCTGTCCCCTGCCCGAAGCCGCGGCCGGCCGCAGTGCTTGCTGCACGGCTCGAGGCTCGCTCCAGAAACAGAAAGTGCGGCCGTCCTCTCTTGTTTTCCGGCAGCGGTGGAACCCGCGTAGCTCCGCTGTTAGTGCTTGGCGGGGCTGTCGGTGGAATGTCACCCTGACAGTCCTCTCCTTTTGAGAGGACTCAAAAGAAAAGCGTGGGCTGCTCAGCAGAGCCCGTTCAGCCTTCTTCTGGCTGCACGATCCTTCCTTGTGCTGCTGACCTGGCGATACGTGTTGTTCTGTGGCTGCGGCTGAGGCCAGGACTCAGCCCACTCACCTGATGCTCAGACAGCTGGAAGTGCTTTGGTAGCCCACGGGGACTCACAGCAATTAAGGCTGGGGAGGGGAGGTGTAATCTCCACACTGGTTTTGAAACGATGGCAGGAGAGGACGCCCACCCCATCCGGCCCCAACAGTACAGCCCTACAGGTAGAAGATAGCACTTCTCTGAATCTCTGAAAAAAAACATAAATATTTGGAAGATGGAGCTCTAGCATGCAACCGTTAGGCTATCAGACTTGCGTCATATGGGGACAATATCCCTTCAAGTCTTGAGTAGACATTCAGAAAAAACATGTTTGCAGCAGACTGTTATTTCTAGTGGTTATTTTTGGTTGGTTATTTTTGTGTGTGTGTTTGTATGTGGAGATGTAGAAGGTTGGAAGGGTGTGGTTTGATTTTTAGGTGTATCAAAACAGGGCTTGCTTTTGTTTAGCTTTGCTTGTTTGTTCATCCTATTTGAAAGCTCATTCTGGGGAAGAGGAAATGGAGAGCACTTGGCCTTCATTGTTGTCAGCAGGAAGGGAGGCAGCTGGTGATGAGGCATCCAGCAGAAGAGAGGAATACGTCTGGGGATGGCTTGTTGTTTGGTGCTCCCCATCACCCACCATAGCACCCCATGCTTGGAGCGAGGTAGAAAGTCAGGAGACAGGACACAGAGATGCAAGTGGGGAAAACACTGCTGCTCTGTCCTTTTCTCCATTCCTGCAACTGTTTTACTCACCTCACATGTGAGGTGAGAGTGAATCTTAACACGGCCTTGAAACATATGCTTTGTGATGATCACAGGGATCAGCCACAGGCAGAGAGGAGACTCAGGATCCTACTCCTCATTTAACTGGGATTGCATTTCGTACCTGTTCTCTTACGTTGTCTCCCTCTGTGTCCGACATGTACCAGGTATTCAGAAGGTCTGAAGGAAGTATACCTCCTTAGAGGGTCAGTCCTATTGATTTACTATAGGCAGCACCATGTGGACAAAGTAAACTCATTTATTTAACTTTTTTAAAAACTCTGTTTGGATTTCTTGTTGGAGTTCCTCTTGAATAGTCTTATTTTAAGGACACATTAAACACCTTCCTACCAGGGGGAAGTATTACGGAGCAAGCTTTTGTCTCTGCTGCACAGCCACTTCTTTGTGTGGTAAAGTTCAATTTGAATAGTAGTGTCCAACAACATTTCTCAGACATTAAAATGCACAGGAAGTACCACTTGAGTACATACACTGGATTTCACAGAGATTATTTGCAGAGTGTAAGCAGAGAACTCAGAGGGAATTATGTACGGCTTAACGTGCAAAACTCTGCTTAAGATGCATGGATTTCTCAACAATAGATTTATTTCCAAGGAGCTAGAAGTTCATTAAAATACTATTTGACAAAGCTGACAAAATACAAATCCAGCTTGCCCACCACAGGGTTTTCTGTGTGATACTCTGCAGTTTTTGTTTGCTATCCAACAGCTGGGAACGACTTGGGGAATGAGCCAGTTCTTGGCTCTACATAGCATGCCTTGACCTTGTCCTCGTGATTCTTTTTCTGCTGCTTGTTTTCCAGACATCCCTAGTCTGACGCCTGTGTCCTTTGTACAAAAATAACGAACCCATGCAGAATAAAGGATTTCCGTAGCAGTCAGAAGTTTCAGCTGGTGGGCAAAGGAAGGCAGCTGAGAAAAGTTTTAGAGGATGGAGGCAGCCCTCTTTATATTAGCACTTAGCAGGTGCGGGGATCCAGCCAGTACTCCCTGGAGTAGGTTGCACAGGGGCAGGACCATTGAAAAGGGCTGAAGAAATGGATGTGTGGGAACCTGCAGAGCTGCTCTGGGTGAGCAGCCACTGGTGCTGCAGTGCTCCTTGTAGCTGGGCTCATGCTCTGCCCGTGTAAGCTCTCAGAGTAGGCTCTGAGGCAAACTGACGGCACATAGGTGTGCATGGATGCTCAGGGCAGACTCTTTAAATTTTGGCTGCAATTAATTTTGCAGTGCATGCACAGAAGCAGTTTACAGGTTGTAGGACCTGGGTCAGGATAGCTGTGGTACCCACTGCCTTGCAGAGCCTCTTGCCACAAGGAATGAAGACTGCGTGGCTCAGCTCAAGCCAGGCAGAACAAATTCTCGAAGCACCAAACCCCCATCCAAATGTGAGAAGGCTTTTTGGCATGGTGATCTCTCTCTCTCTGAGCTGAAAAATACCAGGCATGCACTTGTTGCCCAAACAGTGCAAGAAAGAACAAATCTGTCTGGGTCACTCTTATCGTCTGCTTCAAGGGGCGTGCTGTGACTGCTGGAATTACTGCTGGACTTGTTTCATTTCAGCCCAAGAGTGATGTCCCCTATACTTGTTCCAGCAAGGGTGGGATCTCCAGTTTGTTTCATCATGTCTGTCACAGCCAGTCACCTTGTACAGACACAACACACAACTGGGCTTCAGAGGAGGTGTTTATCAGGGAATTGGTGCTGGTTTGGACCTCACTGCAAATGCTTCATGGAGGTAGAAACATAGGGGCAGATATCACCCCCGTGTGGCACTTCACCTCATCAGTAGTTTTGTCTTGTCTCGGTGGCTCATAAAGCTGTGTGCTCTGAGGGTGGATTGTATCTGAGTTCCCACAAGTTGCTTTTAAGTCAAAAAACATAAATCCCTTCTGCTGACTTGTGGCATAAAACTTCAGCTGTTGAGGTTTTGTCATCAGTATTTTAGTTTTGTTTGTTGTTGTTGTTTTTAATCTGCTGCCAGAGTAGAGCAGAAACAGGTGTGTTTGGGAAAGGATGCCAGGAGGTGACATGCTTTTGTCACCGACATCGCCTCCCATTCTCTTGATATAGCTGCGTTAAATTCAAAGCTTCAAATCTCTTAGATACCAGAGGCCATAGTCCATATTAGATCACATTCTACAAGAAACTCCTCAGGATTTGTGCTTTTTAATTAGCGAGTGGCTTAGATTGTTTTAGTCCTTTCCTACCATTCTTTCTTCCATGGGATATAAAGGACTTAAACTAACAGCTGCATTTTATGAGCTCTTTCTTCTTGCTGGTGTATGAGGATTAGGGTAAGGTTTTGCTAAGAGGTTGGAAAATGAACTAAATCCCCTCATTCTCCTGTGAAGCTGGTTTGGATTTCTTCTTGGGGGCCTTGTGGCAGTGGCCTGCTGCCCACTTTCTCCCACCTAAAGAAGTGCTTTGCATTTGTGGGTGGATCTTACAAGCATCTTCTTGCTGCAACCGCTGATGTGTGGCACAGCAGATCCACACAGGTGCATGATACAGTTGCACAGGGGTTTTTAGTGCTTCATGCTGTAGCACAGTGTGACACTGTGATGGGGTTGGGTGTAGTGCTTGCTTTTCCAGCACTGGGTTCATTGGGATCATGAGACAGTTACCAGGGCTGAAATGTTGTACTTGTATTTTTAAAACTAATCAGCGACTTTGTGTTTTTTTCCTGCACTGTTATAGAACAGTGCCCTTAATTCCTCCTTAAAAGGCATTTAGTTCTTTGAAAAGTTTTGGGTTCACTGGAGTTTAATACACATTAAGTTTTTATGGTTATGATGCTAAAATCTTATTAGGGAGTCTGTTTAATGTATTACTCGTCAGCTCAGGGCACATAAGCCATACGCACCTCCATAGCTGGGACTGTGTAGCGCTTCCGCTGCCCAAGAGGATCCCATGTTTTTACCTGTTTCTTCATTCCCCATTGTCATAGAAAACTAAAAACCACCAGGAAGGAATGATTTCAGATCAGCAAATTCCTTCCCACGTTTGTTTTTCTGCTGCTAGAAAGGCATGCTGTGTTTAAAAAATGTGTTTAATCCGTTGTTGGACTGAAGTTCTTTGAGGTTCATACTAAACAGGAGATTATCAAGTAACGAGTCTAATCAGGTTGGACTTCTGAAAGCCCTGAGAGCTTTACCATGAATAAATGCTGCCATGCCTAGTTTCCACATCTCTCCCTGCCCACACAGTGCCTGACAAAAAGGCTTTTGGAAGGAGATGAATGTGATTTCCCCTTATGCAAAAGTGAGCATCTCTTTTGGGCCAGGCATTCTGTTCTCAGAGCCTCTTCCTGTATTTCCTTTGACTCTTCAAGGCCTGGTACAAGGACGGGGAGAAGTGCTATCTGAAGAAAGAAGGATACTTGAAGTCGTGCAGGGACTCAGGGAATGGGGAAGGACAGAAGATGCGTATGCGTCCCATCTGCTGTTGCCTCTCAGTGTTTTGCCCTGGGAAGGAGCAGCTAAGGGCATGTGAGCTAGAATTAGCAGATGCTGCTTACAGAAGGTTTCCCCTTCTCCATATAAAGGAATTTTGAAGGGAAAATACTTTCCCAGCAACTTAAGAGGCTGTGGTAAGTCTGTTTTCAGGCTTGCGAGAGATTGCAAGCTGTCTAAGTTTTGATTTGTTGTCTCCAAGTGAGTGTTCCCAGTCTGTATCTTAACCAGGGCTCTGGTGAAGCAGTGCAGCACTCAGGAGGGCTGGCTGGGAACCAGGCTGACGCCCACACTTCAGTGTGTGGTACACTGCTTCATCTTTTGGTGTTGAGGACTTCCCACGCACATCCAAATGCTCAGTGCTTAGCCCCAGGCCTGTTTTTGTCTTCAGTGCGTACCTGCAGCCCCTTTGATTTTAGCCCTGGAGTTGTTGTTTTGGTTGCTGGTGCATGGTTTGTGCATTAATGGAGTCTGGGTCCTTTTATCGTAGAGAATTTGAATGTTATGCTCAGAGAGGCAAAAGCATGCAGGAAGAGGGAGTGTCTAGCTGGATTCCCTGCTGAGGCTTGGGAAGAACAGCCAAGCCCACTAGCATGCCTTATCTTTGCTCTCTGACAATTCAGTGCGTGGCTGTAGTGCTGACAGTTGAAGGCCAAGAATTTAAAAGGCTGAATTTCTGTGTGTTGAAAAGAGTGTGATTTTCAAGGTGCTCCTGTGATGTTGTGACTTCTGGTTATTAGGGAGAGAGAGGTATCTTTAAGACTTCCTGGTGAGCCTGGACAGCCCTGTGAAGCTTTGCCTCCACTATGACCCCACACTAGCCCCTCAGTGGCTGTGGGTTTGTCCTTGTGTTAGCAATGGGGAGGCAGAGCAAGACGTGGTACTGATGAGGCTGCATCTTGAGTGCCGCGTTCAGCTGTGGGCCCCTCACTGCATGGTGGACATTGGGGCTCTGGAACATGTCTGGAGAAGGGCAGTGGAGCACAAGTGTGATGGGGAGCGGCTGAGGGAGCTGCAGTTGTTCAGCCTGAAGGAGGTTCAGGGGAGACCTTATGGCTCTATACAGCTCTCAGAAAGGAGGCAGAGGCAAGGTGGGGTTTGGACTCTTCTCTCTGTTAAGAGCAATAGGATGAGAAAGAATGGCCTTACGTTTTGCAAGGAGATGTTCAGCTTGAATATTAGGAAACATTTCTTCTCAGAAAGAGTAGTGAGGCTGTGGCACAGGCTGCCCAGGGAGGTGGTGCAGTCACCGTCCCTGGAGGTGTTCAGGAACCATGGAGATGTAGCACTGAGGGATGTGGTCAGTGTGGATGGGCTGGGAACTGGACTGGATGACCATAGAGGTCTTTTCCAGCCTTAATGATCCTATGATTCTAGAGGTGGTAGAGCTGAACACCACAGAGAGGGAGCTTAGGTGGCCCTGAGTAAGGATGTAAAGATGCTCCATCCTTGTGGTGTGTGCAAGGGACAAATGGGTGGGCTGGGATGGGAGTTGATAGTCAGCTTCATCGAGGGAGTCACAGGCTCTGCCATATGCTGCTTTAGCAGAAAAGCAGCTAAATAATAACCATGGGGACTCCTCTCTGACTGCTGACACAACGCAGATCGTCAGCTCCCTGTGACTGGCAGAACAAACAAGCCCCACATGCACAGGCTCCTCGCCCAGAGTGAATGAGCACAGTGCGCTGGCTCTGTATATAAGCCCCTTCCCTGGCCAGAGAGAGCTATTTATCTTACAAACAATGATGAGAGCAACAGGGAAAATGCCTGAAGTGCCTGTGGAGAGCAGCTGATCTCTATCAGCAGTCTGGTGTCCTGTCAGCCAAGAAGCATCTGTGCATTCAGGACAAGTAGCAGCAGGCTGCATTACATGCAGCACAGAGCCCTTGGGTCAGCCTCTGGTGGAAAGCTGAGACCACTCAGCCAGGCTGATGTCTCCATCATCTGGGGCTGGGTTCTGCTCTCCGTGGCTGTTTTCATCAGCAAATGCAACCTGCAAGTTCCTAGGCCAAGGGAGGCAGACAGAGAAAGGTTCCTCTTCATGGGCAATTCTTCATCTAGAACATCAGGAGCTTGAAGAGGCAGGATGTAAGAGAAGGACCAGAGAGCGTTTTTGCTGGCACAAATCAACTCTTGCTCTGTATGAGGTGGATTGTTTCCAGTTCTGTTGAACACATGGTGGCCTTGCTCCCTACACTAGGTCCTCTAAGCAAGGGGCATCACTTCCAAGAGGGAATGTGTTCACATTGTATGAAGACCATGGAAGGCTCAGGCAGTCCCTGCCTGTTGTCTTGTTGCAAGATCCCATGTCTCCTGCTCATCCCTGGGGTAGGGACTCCTTAGAGGGGCTGTGGGAGGGAACGTGTTGTGGTGTCAGCTCACTGGGGCTATAGCTACTGCTGTATTACTGCAGTCTGCTGTGATTCTAAATCTGTTGACATCCTGGCCTTGTTTATTTTTAGTGGAGGATGAAGCCCAAGTCCAGAGCTTTGGAAATCTGGATTAAAGTAAAATATCCCAGGAGACCAGACTGACTCTTCCCACGACACTAGTGCATCTTTTAGGAGTTGTATTCCATCTTGGTCTCCAGGCTGTCTCAGATGGAGTCAGAGGCCCATGATTGCTTCCTGTTCATTTTGCAGTCAAAGGCAGAGTCTCACACTCCTCACGGTTAGAACAAGATGCACACCCCAAGCTTGGGGCTACCTCATAATGGCCAAGCTCTCACTGTGCTTTGGCTGCTGTGCTAAACCAGCTTAACCATGAGGTGAGCCAGATAACATTGTCTTGAAGTTGGCCAGGCATTAATGTAAGACTTGAGGTCTCTTCATTTCTGCAGTGGCAGATTGTGGCAGTTTTGGAGCAGCTGTGTTTTTCTTGCCTGATGGAGAGCACCAGCAACTGGTGAGAAAGAGGAAGGTGTTGTACCAGGGCCTGGTCAAACTGGTCAAACAAGTCATCTCTGGGAAGGGCACCTTGCAGTTGAGGGATTTTGCATGACTGGAGCATCACATGTATTTTGAGAGGTTCTTGCAGGGTGTGGGGTGAGCTAAGCAGCCTGGAGACCTGCAGTTCCCACTGGAACTGCTGAGCACCTCATTGTTTAAGGGACACCAAGAAAACAATAGCTGATGTCCTGGGGAAGGGGAGCAGAGTGTGTGACCTGTGGTGGCCCTGCTGTGGGGGCAGCTGTGACTTTAAAACACCTCTCTCCTGTCCCGTGGCACAGCCAGCAGTATATTAAGCTACTTAATGAAGCACTGCATAAATCATTTTTTCAGCTCACAGAATCTGTTCTGTACAAGTGGGTTGTACTATTTGTGAGGAAACCTAGTATCTGACTCTTATTGATCACAACATGTGATGGTTTTAACGGTCTGCTAGAGGTGCACAGATATCTTCTGTGCTGCTGCCTCTTGTTAAGTGCAGATGACTGGGATGTCTCTGTGAGGGTAGATGTAGGCTGCAGCAAGGTGGACCTGAGTGCTGCTCCCCACTGCCTGCCTGAGGGCTGCAGGGTAGGGTGCACGTGCAGACCGGGGCCAGGGCCCTTGTTTCCACAGGAAATTCCTTCTGGTGAAGAGAAACCTACCTCTTCAGTGCAGATGGGGAAAGTCAGCTGTGTTCTTTGAGCTGTCAATAAGTAGAAATAAACACTATGTGCTCCACTGATCTGCACTTCCTCTTGTGGAACATTAATAGCCACATTTTGCAAAGCAGCAGTGGTTACCCCACTACAGAGGGATAAAACAGAAAGGCCATTCTTCCCTCTGTGGGATATGGGTTATGTCTCAGACGTTTTCCAGCCTGAGGGGTAAACATCTCTAGGCAGAGCTGCAAAACAGCTTTGCTCAAGTCAGGTTTTGAAAACAACTTCTCATTGCTTTTTAACCAGAGATTGGCACTCCCTGGCGAAAGCGGAGCTCTGAATTCACCTGGTTCCTTCCCAGATCTTCTGTAGGGAGAGCTCTGCCATCCTCCACAGCCAGCCCACTTTGGCTGAGTGTTGTGCTCAGTTAGCATTGGATTCTGCTAGCCAACTGCCACAGGTTCCGTTGCATACTAAAATCATGCTGGGAGAAGATTGCTGTAAAGCTGACCAAGGTCTCTCTGGTACGGGAGAATGATTGGGACCCCTTTGTCTCCCAGAGGGTTTGGGATGGAGGTCTTTTCCTCACCTCGTCCTCAAAACCCATCAGAAGTGACAGGCCCCACAGAAAAGGCCTTGCAGTCACCCAGTGCTTAGAAATGTTTCTTCCTCTTTGCAGGACCCTCCATCGTGACCCCACCTAAGGACATCTGGAATGTGACGGGAGCACAGATCTACCTGAGCTGTGAAGTCATTGGCATCCCAACCCCTGTCCTCATCTGGAACAAGGTAAGGGCTTTCCTAGGAGCTCTCTGTGATTAGCAAAGCTGAGGTAGCTGAGACTGCTTAGTAAGCAACAGGATGTAAAACCGTAGAAAACCGCTCATAGAAATACACATCTTTGATGAGATCTCCCATCTGTGCAGTTCTTCCCACCCCCTTAACATCTGGTTTTGCTTAATATATCTTTTTAATCATTGATTTTTTTCCAAACTTGTGTTGGTCTCAGCACAGGACAGGACTTGTGTATTTCCTGGTATTCGTAGTATGTAGGCAATGTCCCTTGACCTTCTGTCACTCTGCTGACGGCAGTGACTGAGGCAGCTGGCCACAGCTGACCCAGCATCAGGCACTGGAACAAGCCATGCACACCCCTCCCTCCCCCAGTAAAGTCAGAAGGCTGCAGGCAGCTGAATCCCACTTATTCTGCGGGAGCATCACTTAATGGCTGTGGGAGCATGCTCAAATATTTTGAGACAAAATCAGTGCAGGGCATGTTTGCAGTCCCCGGCACCAGGCGCACCAGAAAACTGTGCTGCTCTTTCTGTTCCCACTGCAGCAAGGGGAACACAGCCTTAGTGCAGACATTGGAGCTGCAGCACACGCAGTGTGAGGTTAAATGTCAGCACTAGGAAAACATTGCTTCCGCACAAAATGTAGGCATGCACAACTAATGTTGATCTTGTTACAAGCTGTAGCATAAATGAAAGACCACAAACCCTCACACCTTTCTGCCTTTGTGTTTAGATCATCCAGGGACAGTATGGTATCCAGAGAATGGAGCTTCTGCCGGGCGACAGAGAAAATCTGGCTATTCAGACCCGAGGGGGCCCTGAGAAACATGAAGTGACAGGCTGGGTGCTGGTAAGTACTGCATGCAAACAGCCCCTGTACAGCTGCATGGCAGGGGATAGGACAGCTAGAGGAGAAGAATGTGTGTGAATTAGACATGAAAGGTAAAGGTGGCTGCTGACTCCCAGCTCACCTGGAGTATTCATACACTTTTGTATGACATCATTACTTTCCTACTGCCAGTAGTGGGAAGGAGACCCCCTCTGTGGCTAGAAAAAAAATCAGTAGAGTGGGCCTAAGACCCCCATCTGAGACCTTCTAGATTTAGCAGCTGTTTTTGCTCCAGTGACACACACCAGCGGCCTCAGCACAGCACAGTGCAGAAGCCATCAGCTGTCACACAGCAGGCTTCCTAAGCTAGCAGAGTACCTGCAGGATCGCACCCAATTGCCACACTCTGGAGGGCAGCAGCAGGGAGGAAGCTGCTTTGCATCCCCATAAGGCAATTGCATCAGTCTGTAAGTGCTATGGCTCCCAGCTGCAGAAAATCTGGCAACTGGAAGCACAGGTCAGGCAAAGTGGTTCCTGCAGCACATGCCAAAACAGAGGTGGAAACAGAGGGAAGATTTTTTGAGTCAGTGATTTTGCAGCACAACCTAGATGCAGAATGTTCCTGGAAGGACTTTGTTTTTTTTATTCCTCCCTCCAGCCCTTTGCCAAGCATGCAGGGTTCCAACATAGCTCCCAACTTAAGTAAGTGCTAAAAGAAAAGGAGTGTTACAGCATGCTCAGTGTGGCCTAACACAGCACAGCAGCACTATTCTGCATCCCAGGAGCAGCCTGTCCCCAGCCTGCCTGGAGGATAGTGCCACAATTGGAACCATACAACTTGTTAGAGCAGACAGAAGCAATCCTACACAGTGTGGTCTCCAGGGTTAACAGATGTTTTATCCTTTCAGGACAGAAGTATCTCTGCTTCTTCACAGGATACTGAGTGGGGAGGGGGGTGTTTCTTTCCCTAGATATCTCCTCTGAGCAAAGAAGATGCTGGAGAATATGAGTGTCACGCATCAAATGCCAAAGGAGAGGCAACAGCATCTGCAAAAATTCATGTTGTGGAAACTCTGCATGAAATAGCCCTGACCAAGGGTAAGTAGCATGACTTCAGCAGCTCTCTCCCCTGTCAGCTTACTTATTTACTTGATCCAGAAGGCCCACTCCTATTTAATACCATCAGTCAGAGTGAGATGCAGCTTCCAGTGGTTTTGGGAAGACACTGCCAGCCCATCTCAGCTGCTGGAGTTCTCAAAGGGTTGTCAAGTAACCCCAAATGCTGTGAAGAAGTACTGGAGATTAAGATGCAAAGTGAATAACAGCTTTGGGGTAGATTGTTTGTTGATTTTTGTTGATTTTTATAAAGCAACTTTCATTGGTTTTCTAGCTCTTAATTTGTACCCTTCTTCCAAGCCTGCCCATTTCTCCTGGGAGCAGGATTGACATAACTGGCCCCAGAGAGAGCAGAGACTTCAAGCACTTCCGGTTCTTTTTAATCTTTCTTTAGTTTAATCGGCAGTGGGTTTATCATTAGGATAAAGCTGTAGCCTTTCACCCCTGAATAGCTGAAAAAAAGGCTTTAGGAGAATATTAACAGCATTTGGTGTTGAAGTAACAGCATAAAGTAAATCCCAGTATCACTTGAGCTAAAAATGTGTGGTAAAGGCTGCGATGCTTAGTGTCTCTTTTCAGACATCATTCTGATGGATGTTGCCGAGTTGTGCCACAAATTGCAGGAACTCATCAACTAGAATTTGAGTTACTGGGAGAGTGCTGCACATGTTGCTTTGTGGTTTATGTCTTCTGTGCACACAGCTACTGCTGTTTCTTGTCAGCTATAGGAAAGATCCCAAGTAAGCAGGCCGTAGCTAAGCAATAAGCTGGCAGGCCATTTCTTGAGCAGCCAATAATATTAATGGAATACTGTCAGATGGAACAGGCTGCTCCACAGCTATATGCTACACCCTTAGGGAGGCACTGCCTGATTTCTCAGTGATCTCAGCACAGAAAAATGCCACCCACCACCTTCCTTGTGCAGCTGGAGTGCTCCTGTGGGGAGGGAAAGCAAGCACCCTCAGCTAAGACAGCAGAAAATGCACTTCCTGGGCTGCTGTACGAGAAACTGTGTGCAGCATAACCTGTTTCTGTTTTTCCACAGATGATGGTGCAGAGCTGTGATGTGAGGACTTTCACTTACGCACAGTTTAAGTCAGTATTTTGGGAAGCCACAGCCTTGGGCTTTTTCTAGCTCGCTAATCATTCTCTTACCTCCTTTTGCTTGCACACTTCTTTTGCAGATATACAAATAAAGAGATGCACAAGTTTGATTACAAATTTTACTTCTATTTACAGGAAATAAACATACTTTTAAACAGCACCCAGCTGATGAGTAAAACTACTTTAAACACAGCCTACACAAAATGAAACAAAACCAAAACGCTTCACGTTTTTAAAAAACTCTTCTAAGAAGCTAAACACTCATCATCCGAGGTGCAATGCTCATAGACATCAGCTCTTGGAAGAGGAGTTTGCAGGCGTAGGGCATTCGAACCAAAGATATCTGGGAAGAGATTTCAAGAGTTGTGATTGGTAAGTGCTCCTAAAGCATCAAATAGTGACACAACTCACTCATCAAGATTTTTTGGCTCAAGGCTGAATCTGAATGATTCTACCAAACTACACGAAGGTAGACTGAGGTTGGATATAAGGAAAAAGCCTTTTACAGTGAGGGTGGTGAGGTGCAGGAGCAGGTTACGCAAGAGAAGCAGTGGAAGCCCTGTCCCTGGAGACACTCAAGGTGAGGCTGGACAGGGCTCTGAGCACCTGATGGAGCTGTAGGTGTCCCTGTTCCTTACTGGGACCAGATGGCCTTTAATAAGGGTCCCTTTCAGCGCTTAAGGATTCTGTAATTCTGAATCACGCGTGAAAGCATTTAACAAGGATTGCATAAAGACAGCTACAAAGCAGGAGGGAAGCAGAGGCAGTCTGTGAGGCTATAAAACAACTATCCAGAATTAACTTTTTAAAAAGAAAAAAAAAAATGGCAGCCAAGGGCTCTGATCTTAAAAAAAAAAAAAAAAAGTTCTTTAAACAGGGGCACATTTGCACAGCAAAGCATGCCTCCTATGCAGTAACTACAGTTAAGATCTCCAGCACATCTCTTCAAGCAGCCCCAACATGAGCTGCACCCCAGCACCCCAAACCTATTTGAAGTGACTGAGTGACTGTTTTTATCTCCACTGCCAATCTGCCTTGCCACAGCTCTGTAGCTATGCACACACTATAGAACAAACACTATAAATAATAATTATTGCATTTAAAAAAAGCACATGCTATATATAATTGTAGGAAAAAAAAAGTACTACACAAAAGACCTCCCATGGGGAACCCTGCTTGCAGGCATGAAGTGTCTTCATGGTGGCAAGCACAGTTCTAAATTCCTGCAATTCAGAGTTGTACTGTTTAATAGTCTAAACACAAGCTCTCCAACTGGTCACTTCTAAAATCTTGCCACTGCTAAATAGCTGAGCAGCACTTCCTGCCAACACTGCAACAGGAGACATCCAAATCAAGTAGGACACCATAAAAACTTTTAAGTAAGTAGTTACGAAGCTAAAAAAAATAAATAAAGCAATTGTTCTCTTGTTTCTTTAAACATTTTACATTTAAACATAACTTCTCCCTCCTCCTGTTCACCGGAGTCACAGTTCCTCTTTAGTCACTGTTTGGTGAGGCCCACACTTACCTGTGTTTTATTCCGACACCCCCGGCACTCGTACGTGTGAGTCCTTGTGTTGGCAATCGCCATGATTCCACAGAGGTTGCACACGTGGACTTGGTATGGGTCTGACGCCTCAAACAACCTCTCCCTCAAGAACTGGGCTGCTCCGTGGGCAATCTGGCAATCTCTCTCCATTTCTCCAAAACGAAGGCCACCATCGCTGGAGACAGAAAACAAAACAAAACTTTCTGAGTCCTCTGGCAAAAAACATCAGTGCTCGTTGCTACAGCAAGTAACCTGACAGAAATACAACAGCAGTATTCTGAGGCAGGACTAAATCTGGCATCAGTTTTCCTCTGAGAATAAAGATGTCGTAAGTAAATGGTAACACAATCATTTTTAACTGCTGCAGCCACATGTAGAGCAGCTATCAGACACAGCACAACTCTGTAGCGAAGTGATGCAAATGATGAAGAAGTCATCCTCCACTCCTCTGTGCTGGGTCGAGACGGGGACAATCACTTACCCATCACTGTCATAGGCAAAACAGACACAACTTCCAAAAATTAGAGCACGATGTCAAGAAACAATGACAAAAACTAAAAACACTTTCTTCCCTCCTCTCCCTTCTTCTCTGGCATAACTTCACTCCTTTGCTTCTGGATTATTCTTTAGATTCTCCCCCTCCACAAATAAATAAAACACAGTTTCTGCTGCTTCTTATTCTACAAACTGTTTTAACATGCATCTTTCCAACAGACCTCTGTTCTCCACAAACAGCTGTAGCATAGGTGCTTTCCATGGGGTGCAGTCCTTCTGAAACAAACTGCTGCAGCAGCCACAGTTCCTGACAGACTATACACTGCAGTGTGGGCTTCTCTCCACAGACAGAGCAGCTAACTTGGCAGCTAAAGACTCCAAAGGGAAGGCTATATAGAAAACAGTAAACATCCTTACCGAGATCTACCCTCCATGGGCTGTCTGTTAAGTATCTGGATGGGCCCCCTTGCACGAGAATGGATTTTGTCATCTACCATGTGCTTCAGCCTCTGATAATATGTAGGACCAATGAAGATCTGTGATGTGATTTTTCGTCCAGTGAAGCCGTTGTAGAGGACCTAATGTAGTCAATGCAATCACAGAACCATAAGCCTTACTGTCCACCACACGTACTAAAACCAGAAGGAATTGGTATTTTGATGATACCTCATTTCCTCTTAGATGATAACCATAATCTGACAGAAGATTGGAAATCTTCTGCACGTTGACTGCATCATTAAATGGTGTAGCATCACCAATTTCTCCCTTGTTTGCCGACACCTACGGAGAAATGATTTGTAAAAGCTTGTCAGATTTCTCAGCATCAAGCAAACATTTCAAATCATTTTAGCTTTTAATGACAGAACTTGACACTCCCTGCCCATGACAGTGCTGTATGTTCTTTGGTTTATCAGCTGCAAAATCGAGCTGAGGTTTTCAAAAACAGACAGTATCTACGACTTTTCTACTCCTTTTTCTAGGTTGCAGGATACGTTTGCAATAAAAGCAGCACGATTTAATGGAAAAAATTACATGATTGTAGGTCCTGCAAGAAACTTCTGTATTTGCCATTAAGTAAACAGAGAACAAGCTCTTTTTTTGTTGTGGTTTTTTTTTTTTTTTAACTGCATTAACACTTTCCATTTACATGTATTCAACACTTACTTGTATATATTTACAAGAAAAAATTTTTATATATATATATATATATGAACTCCCAGCCCTTAAACATGTAGTGTAAAGCATTCTTACCTTCCCCTGAAGACATTCAATCAAGTGACCAATGGTCATGCGGGAAGGGATGGCGTGGGGGTTGATAATGATATCCGGTGTGATGCCTTCACAAGTGAAGGGCATATCCTGGAGCACAGAGACAGGCGGTCAGTACGTCCCAGCTTTAAGGAAAGCAGTCCACAGATTCTAATTGCATCTTAAAAGTATTTCAAGGGTCCTGAGATAGCACAGTAAGGAACAGCAGTGTCCCTTTCTGAACAGTCTGCCTAAATTTAAATGCACATTTTGCACCCCAGTACATGCTCCATGGATGACTTACTCATATAGCTTCAGTGCTAAAAAGTCCGAGAAGATGGAATGTTAATAAAGTATTGAAAAGAAAGGAATCACTACCTCTTGCCTGTACTGGATTCCACAGGTTCCTTTCTGACCATGCCTGCTGGCAAATTTATCTCCTATCTGTGGGATTCTTACAGAACGTACCTATAAACCAGAGGAAAGCATTAAATGGGTAAATTAGGTACTGAAAAAAAAATGGTTAAGGAAAAACACGTACAGGTTGGTGCTCACCCTGATCTTACAGAACTTGTACCCCTCCTGGTTAAGGGTTACCATGACCTGATCTACAATGCCTGTCTCACTGGTTCGCAGAAAGGTGCTGCAGTCCCTCTTGGTGAAACGCCTGTTAGTGCTTTCCAGTTCATCTTCGTTTTCTGGCAGCGTGACTGTTTTGCCAATGATGACATCGTCCCCAGACACGCGCACCCCAGGCGCAATCAAACCATCGTCGTCCAGTTTGTCGTAGATGGCGTGCCTCATACCTTGGGGGAGAAGAAAAGGTACGCAGAGATTCTCAAGTTTTGCCAAGATAAAGACTCGGAAGTTTTGTAGCAATGACAGTTTCAGCCTGCTGATGATGAGATGGCCAACCGTAATTATAAGTAGTATACTTATATAATGAATACATCTCAGCTGATGCATTTTCCTTTTAATATACACATTCCTACTACAAAGTATCAATTCCACTGTAATCTTTCCATACAAGAATGCAGTTAACAAGCTCAGTCTCCACACCCTGCTGTGTCTTACCTTGGCAAGTTTCACGAGTAGGCTTCTCAAAGACTTCCTCTTGGTCATACCCTTTCTTGGACTCTTGTTCTTTGTAGGAGCGATAGAACACAGATCTGAAACAAAGACACATTCTCTGTGAAACCAGCATCACTTTCCCTCATCTCCACACCCCAATTTCATTTAAAGCACCATTCTGCCAAGTGCATAGCTACTGTCACTGCTGACAACCAAAACAATTCACATTCACATGCCACACCACCTTTCCTTTAATCCTTTAAAGTCCTGTTAATCTGGCTGAAAAAAAAATCCACAACACATTAACACAAATGTCTCAGATGGCATTTTAATGGTCACTTCTTAAGACACTGCCAAAATGCCTGTAGGTAACATGTTTTATTTTGATGAAGTAGAGAGATGTTCCCATGTGCAAAGCAGTTCTTACTCCTAAGGACAATTCCCATCTTAGAGAATCATTTGAGTTGGAAGGGACCTTCAAAGGTCACCTGGTCCAACTCCCCTGCAATGAACAGGGACTCCTACAACTACATCAGGGTGCTCAGAGCCCTTCATCAAATCAATCTCATTCTTAACTCCACCATTTGTAAGCACTTTTACATCTCCTGCTATCTTGCAATGCCACATTCTGTGTCTGAGTTTCAGTGGAAATCTTTCCATTATATCAACTTCTTTCCGGGCCTCAGATATTTTTGCTGTGCTGCTAGCAAAAGGTATCATTCACATTTAATTACTCCCTTGAACATGGGAGATTCCATACAATGTTCACATGAGCCACAGAAATCCAACAGTCCCATACTTTACATTAGAAGGTAGCAGGTACAGGACACAGCACAGAATTTTTAGGTTCAAAAAATGAATAAAAGCATAAATCTGTTGACCAGTTAAGACTGTAGAGCTAAGCAGTCATCTAAAAACTAGCAAAATGCACAGTCACATCAGCCATCCCTTGTCTCAACAGCAGTTTCTGACAAGGAGAGGAACACACCAATCCTCACTGGTAGCAACTGTCATGATACCAAGTACACCATTTTATTACAAAGCTACAATATTGACATTAAGGAGTTCATAACTCACACAACAAAAACTCAGAACACGTTTTCATTTAACCAGCATAAACAGAACAGATAACACAGGAAACAAGATCAAAAGGGAAGAGTCAGGAATGCAGAGTGGGAAGTCAAGCTACACAAAAGATGAACCATTACTCAGTGAGTTTTGCTAAGACGCACATTCGCCATTCTTGTTCTGAAGTTTCCTCCACCTCCATTTTTAAGGCTACCTTCCCATTTAAGACAAACTTTCCTCAAGCCTCTGGACAACTCACTGTAGTACATAAACAGTTCAAAAATTTGAGAAAGTCACACCTGAAAAAGCCTCTGTCAACGGCGGAACGGTTCATGATGACAGAATCTTCCTGGTTATAGCCTGTATACGATGCAATGGCTACGATTGAATTGATACCTGTAAAACGTTGAGGGAATGCTTTGAAAACATGAATACGTATCAGACAGGCATTACTTACAGCCAAAATAAGCTCAGTTCTTTACAGCGAAGCAGTTCAACCCTTTTCTAAGATACAATCTCCACATCCCACGTGGAAAAGCCACACTGCTATCAGTAAATGCAACTCTGGGTTCAGAAAGAGATTAAATTTATTAACCCAGGAGTGACCTCGTGGAGAACCTATACAGGAAACACATTCTTTCTGGTTTCCATTTTAGCCAACTATATGGAAAAGGAGTTTTAGCTGCAGACCAAGTGTCAAGCTGTAAATTAGCATGTAACCTAGAATTCCTTTTTAGATTACATAAATTAGATATTACACACACATGACCGTTTATGGCAAAAAAAGCATTCTTTGTGTTTAATAAACATGAATCAGTGACACACCTGCTGGTAGCTCTCTAAATCGCAAGTACTCCATGGAGCGTGTTGTTACAAGGGGCTTCTGAGGATAGTACAGAACGTGGGCCAGCGTGTCCATACGAACGTGGAAGTTTGTAATATAGACTCCCATTGCCTGTTTACCCATAGCAGACTGGTATGTGTTCCTAGGAGACTAGACAGACAAGGAAACACCAGAACATAGATATTTCTTATACGTGTGCACATAAGGCTCTTAACATACACCTGTGGGTTTGCTATCAATCTTCTAAGCAGGATGGCAGAAGTGACACACTGACCTGGTTGTGATCAGGGAAAGGAATAATAGATGCACACACTCCCAGGATCATGGACGGGTGAATCTCGCAGTGGGTGTATGTTGAACAATATGCAACACCTTTCTCCTGCAAGTCATCCGGAGTCATGGCCAGCATCACAGTCTCTTCTTCCAGCGTATCGATGTACTCTACTACACCACTGGCCACGAGGTCCTGCCAACTAATAATCAATGTTTGAAGTACTCAACACGCACATAAAATGGGTCCCTTCAGCAGTAACGAGGACTTCTCTGCCTTATTGTTAATACAGCTGCATTAGTTTGATCAAAAGGGAATTCAGCCGCCAGACAGAGGAAGCATCTTTGCGCTGCTCAAAACTTTAAACATTTCCTCCTTCAATTTAAGGGAACTTGCAGCTTCCCGGCTGGAAAATCAGATACTCAGTTACATTTCAGAAAAGCTTCTCACCTGTAATTGTTATACTCTCGCTCCTTCAGCTGGTCAATATGCCTTTTCTTCAACAGCAACTTCTGTTTTTCCACAATTAGAAGAGGTCGGCAAATCCTGCCTGCATCAGTATAGATGCGGATTTCCCGCTCACGAATATCCCTAATCATAGAGACCTGCACAAGAAAGCAATGCCCCAAGAGTACAAAGTCTCAGCTTGGAATCAGAACTTCAGAGTACAAAATAGGATTACAAAGTTCCCAAAAGCGAAGGCCCTACAAGTCTTGCCAGCAGCACAGAGCAAACATTAACATTCATGCAAACAAAAGCATTCCAAGAGGTTATTTTTAAATCTTTTCAATAAGAGCATTTTTTCAGCTGGTTCCTCTTAACAAACAAACAAAAGAAACGTGTGCAGAAACAGACTGCAGATAGCAGCTGATGGCACTCAGAGTCCACATAGTAGTCCCAATATACGGCCCTCCCTCATCTACAAAGATCCCCCAAAGTCTTGAAGTTGTACCTCTGACACAATGATATCCATCTGACGACGGAGCTTCCTCAGGGTATTCATAAGCTGCTCTGGATCTTTGTGTATTCCCACCCAGCAGCCATTAACAAAAATCTTGGTAGCACTAGAAAGAGGGAAAAAAACAAAACCCTGAAGCGCTGTGCAGGTAATAATGTCTATTTAAGTAGTTTCATTTGCACATACTCTGCTATTGCTGCAGGAGATATTTCTTCCAGGTTTTCCA
The DNA here is from genome assembly GCA_013399175.1 of Odontophorus gujanensis. Taxonomy (NCBI): domain Eukaryota; kingdom Metazoa; phylum Chordata; class Aves; order Galliformes; family Odontophoridae; genus Odontophorus; species Odontophorus gujanensis. The sequence goes on along the minus strand of VXAB01009744.1, from coordinate 160,280 downwards.
TGCTCCACTCTTCCAAGAATTCCAAAATTGGGGATGGCTGAGACCCCACAGAAATGTAAGCCATCAGGGCTAAGTTCTTCACAAGTCCTACCGCGTGACCCTAGGCAAAACAAAAGATTACTTTGCCTTTCCCAACCAAAAGACTCCCCAGTCTTCCATACCAAGATCAGAGAACTCTAAGTTTCAAGCCCTCAAGGAACACAAAATATGCTATTTAGTGTATTTCCTTTCTAACACTCAACTACAGAGTTAGCCATAGAGCTGAGTATCCATATCAGTGTTTCAAATAAGGTGCAGGTGATCACTTAAATTGCCCTGGTCATAATCACAAAACTATTAAGGTTGGAGCGACGACTAAAATCATCTAGTCCATCCACAGAATGACCACAAGAGCAGGTTGGCATATATATAAGTAGTGATGAAAATACGGCGTTCGTTACCTCTGGAGTCTCAGCTGGGCACACCATACCCCACAGCGTGTTGTGCAGCTGCCTGGGCTTTGCTAGCTTTCCATCTCTACCAATTGGAGAATTCAGGCGTCTCAGATGGGAAAGTGTTGATGCAAAAGTCAGGCGGTTTAATACCTGAATGTAACAAGGAACTCAGGTTAGGCAAAGCTTCCCATGTGTGGCATTCAGGCAGGGATCACAATACAGTTGAACAAAGCATCTGCAGCCTCTAGAAACAATGTATTTGAAAAGAACTAAAACTGTACCTGAGATACACCTGCTCTGGCCTGATGAGCCTTCTTCTGATCACCCCAGTTTCCAGTGGCCAATGAATACTTCAGACCATCAGAAATAATTCTAGTTTTAATTGCCAGTTCCAAGTTGAAATCTTTCCCTCTGTCAATAAACTTTTGTGCATATATTCTCACTTCCTTCAGCAAATTCTTGAACATCCTGGAGAAGATGTCAAGAAACAAGATTAAATGGTTCTGGATCAATTCAGTCTACTCAACATTGTATGGAAAAATAAGCCAACAGTCTTCTTAGCAGAAGCAAGTGATTTGTAACAAAGGGAACACGAGAGAAACAAAAAAAGCAAGCACCAAACTAATCTATGAACACGCACAATATGTGCTTCAGAACAAGCTGAAACAAAGTCCTGATCAGATGCAAGCTGAGGTGCCCAAGACCAGCTGTCAGCCTCAATACAACGGAGTCTGATTTATTTAGAAGCCCAGAATTGGCAATGACTCTCACATTAATTATCTCCAAAGAATATATTTCATATTTACCCTCTGAACAGAAAAGCCAACAGTGGCCCAGCAAGATCCAGCCTTTTGTTGCCATAATGATCTCTGTCATCAAGCTCCCTTCTTCCCAGTGCAGCCAACAACAATCTGTGAACCATATACCTAAAGAAATAAGTTTATATTTTAATCCATCGGCAAACATCGGCAACAAACAATATGTGCCCTTATTAAATACATTAGAGAACTGTTTCCTAAAGGAACTGCTGTTCTAAGGTCACTTCAGTGACCATGTCCTTAGAGCTGAGTAACACACTAAAATTTCGGATAACTGAAACAAAATAGTTATTTACATCATGGTGGCAATGCATCTTCTGCTGCGTGTCTGCCCTGTACAGTAACACAGTGTTTAAGCTGGTGAGACTGTGAACAGGACATGGTATTGGAAGACAAGCAACACGTCACCCAGTGCTGCCATTTATCTGCACAACAGATAGTGATCAAGAAAATGCACCAAAGGTTTTAAAGAGTGGGTTTACATTACATACAACTTGTCAATAGTTATCACTCCCTACAATTAAACTATTAACCTCTGTATGTTTTTCACCCACTGAGATGTGAAAAAGAGCACTTGGCCATTATCCATTCATCATCTTTGAATCCAGGGGGTGTTGGAAGCTCTTGTTCTCTACTTTTTGCTGCTTTATCATTTGCATTTTCTCAGCTAGGAAAACAGAACAATGCCCCAGAACTTATCACTGAGTATCCAGAAGACTGAGGTTAAAACCAAACTCCTGCTTTTCCACACAAGTGCATCAAATCTGTATTCAGCAACCAACTGCAGATGTGACAGCACACATGAGCACACACCAACGTACCCTAGGAAATAGGCCTTCTTGGTTTCACAGAAGTCACTGACGCCAACGTGTGGAAGCATTTCTTTCTGCAGGACTTCCTTAGCATACTTGATTCTCTTTTCCTTGGTGACACCTGGCTTCGCCCCTCTTGATCCAATGAAATTCAGAGCAACATTTTGCTCCTGAATGACAAAGGCTTCATCCAGAGAAGGCTTAACCTAACGAACAAATCACAGCAAAACCTGAAGCTTATGGTGCCCACTGGCGTAGGAAACTATGCAGTAGCTTGCTAATGATTCTTTTCAGGAACTAATTACTGCTTTCTGTCTTCACTAGAGCAGCTCTTTCAAAACATGATGGAGCACACGGGAAGCGCACAAAAATCAGTTCAGGCTTCAGACAACAGCTCTCATTCAAGTACTTTCAAGGTCTGTTGCTGATTCAGACATAAATGGAGATTTTACAGTTAAGGGCGGCAGGACAAGAACCCACCTCTCCAAGTATTCACCAGCTCTTTACAATTTCCCTTGTGATTTGTTCACTTAAAACACTCCTTGGAATGGGTAAAGCAGGAAGTCTGTCAGCCTTCTAATAGACAATAAATTGAAAAGTGAACAAAACTGACTAATATAAGAGTAGCCATGCCTGGACATCACATCATGTTAAGCTTGAAAATAAGTTATTTAACATATTACCATTTCCATCATTTCTGGATCTTCAAAATCATAAATGATGTGCTCTAAAATGTCCCTGTCAGACACAAACCCTAGGGCACGAAAGACGATGATGATTGGCACTTCTTGTTTGATGTAAGGCAACGTTGCCACAATGCGCTGACCAATAGCGCTCTTCTTTGCACCCTAAAAAGACAGGGGATAGTACACATTAGTCTAATTTCACCTTCTCACAATTTATTATCAGAAGAAAATCCTTTCCAAAATTGCAAAGTAAATGACATGAAGACACAGGACAGTATCACAACCTGTAAAAACAACCTTCACTGCAAGCCCTGGGAAGGGGATTATTACTGCTCAGACATACCTGCCCGCCTCTGGCTAGCATGCTAACCCATATAGTACTTGTTGGGCGAGAGGAATTCTCCAGACAAGATCTGCACTCTCCTGTGTAGGCATATTTTGAGTCTTTTTTTGCAAACACATATACTGTGTTTGTAGCCATTTTCTCCTGAGCGATCAGAACCTATGTAGAGACAAGAACACAAAAGGACACGTGATAATAACAAGCACAAGGTTTCTATCTTTCTTTATACAATCACATAATCATGTAATGGCTTGGGTTGGAAAGGGCCTTAAATTTCATCTAGTTCCACGTGCAGGGTTGCTGCCATCCACTACCATCACACACCAGGCTTGGGCTGCCCAGGGCCCCACCCAGCCTGACCCTGAGCACCCCCAGGGATGGGGCACGCACAGCCTCTCTGGGCTGCCTGTACCAGCACCTTGCCTCCCTCTGAGTAAAAAACTTCCTCCTAAAATCTAACCTAAATGACCTCTCATATAGCTTAAAGCCATTCCTCCTTGGCCTATTGCTAGGAGACCATGTAAATTGTCTGTCTCTCTCCTGCTTCTAAGCTCTTCACAGCGTGAAGTCAATTTGCCAAACTCAGTTGGACTAGACTCTGCTTTTTCAGAGCACAGCATTAAGCAAAACACATGCCTTGTTAAGACAGAGTAATCAAAACAAAAGACTTACAGAACACTCACCACATCTGCTAGATGTGCTGAGAAATCTGCATTAGTTTTAGCCACAATACTGATAAAGGAAGCACGTCTTAATCTGTTTCCAAGGTCAGTGAACTAACCATGCAAATAAATTCTAATGCCAGCTCTGACAGTAAAAGCTAGTTGTTTTTTTTTTTTTACCTCCAAGAATAAACATTATTTTTTCTTTTCTTTTGCTGTATCTGTCCAGGTGTCAAGTAACAAAAAGCTGTCAGTTTCATCAGTAACGCACCAGCATATGGAGAGGATATGGTCTGCTAAAGCTGAATCAGCAGCAGCAGAGGGAAGAAAGAAACAGGATAACCCCATCCTTGTTATAAAATGCATCTATATAGCTGTGAACAACCCAGAGGAGACTGTGAGAGAAGAAATATTTCCTCCCACAGATGACCACATTTCTGAACACGTGATACTCCGCAATGCAGAGGGAAAAAAAAACAAAAAACATATCTAGGAGAAGAAAAGGTGGTTCACAAAGTCCTAGCAAAGGACCAGGTTAATCTTACTCCAAGATTAGGACTGCCTGCAGTAACTAAAAGGTTTATGTTCCTGGATAAAGGAGTAGAAATCACTAAGAGAATTTCCAGTGCCTATAAAGACAATTGTGCAGAGTACCATCCCTTACCTTTTCTGATCCATTAATGATAAAATAGCCACCCGGATCCAGAGGGCACTCGTTCAGTTCACAAAGATCACGGTCAGTCAAGCCATTTAACAAGCAGTACGTTGATCGCAACATAATAGGAATTTTTCCTATAAAAGTTTTCTGATGTTGTGTCTGTAACTGATCCTCCCCTTCTTTAATAACTGTTTTAGTTATATCCACGTACAAGGGGGCTGAATACCTACACAAGAAAAATACCATCGTGTTGTTTATCCGTTACTACTCCAGCCTGCACAGAAAGCCAACAAATGCAACTGTTCTACTCACTGGTAATATTGAGCACTATTATCAAATGACATAGATTTAACAATTAGAAACTGTAATTAGAGCAGTAATGATTACATTGTCAAAATGGTTAAAATAAAAAAAAAAGACTATCAGTTAAAAATGTAGAGCCAGTCCTTCCTTGTGTTTTAACCAGCACAAAGATGTTTCTTACGTAAGGTTTCTCAGCCTGGCTTCATTAGGCATCATAGGTGATGGTGCTCCATCTCTTTCCCAGTGCGTAGGTTTGGAGAGATAGATTTGTTCAAACTTCAGGAGATACCGGGGCTGGAAAACAAGATGACATTCATCTGCAACAGCCAAACCATCCATTTAGTTATGCAAGAGCAGCCCTTGAGCTTAATGCCCAACACTGCTGCACGTCCTCAGCTGGGTGTGGAAACAATCCCTCTTCAGATGGCTAGCTGAACAAATCATAGAATCAGTCCTCAAGAGTTGGAAGGGACCTTTAAAGGTCACTTAGTCCCACTCTCCTGCAATGAACAGGTACATCACAGCTAGATCGGGTTGCCCAGGGCCTGGTCCAGCCTTGCCTTGAAAATCTCCAGAGATGGAGCATCAATCACATCTCTGGGTAACCTGTTCCAGTGCCAATCACTCAAGAAATGTCAATAATTTCTAGGCACCTCATTAATAAAAAACAAACTGTAGGGTAAAAACCATTGGTAGTTGTTAAGGTACCGAAAATAGGGTATAAGGTACCCAAATAACATCATCTTCCTGCAAAATAGCTACATAACACAATATCTACCAAGTCAGAGGGAGTACATTAATAAACAGCATATCCCCAGTATATTTTTATTGTTGACATAGTTATAGATGAAACTGCTAAGTATATGATAAAAAGGCACATTTGTTTCAACACACACACGATGAGATAGCTGACATGTCAAAAAGGTGTGAGCCTCTGTACAGCTTTGCCCCTGTACACAGTGTATTACATGTAATCGTTTTAAGTTCCACAGAAATCCTATCACATGGTACAATGGAACATTTAAAACCCCTCCTCCCCCC
>VXAB01009744.1:68510-149544 GCA_013399175.1 Odontophorus gujanensis | reverse complement strand
CGTGTTTGTCGAGTACGAGCCGGAGCCGCTGCCCGCCGCCCCGGAGCGGGGCAGAGCGGCGGCGCGGAGCCGGGCGGCGGGCGGCGGGGTCGGCGCTTCTGGCGGGAAGCGGGTCCCGGTTACGGCCGACCCGTCCGTACCGCCCAGCGGCGTGGGCTGCTCGGGCTGCGGGGCCGAGCTGCAGTGCCGCGACGCCGCGGCGCCGGGCTTCGTGCCGGCCGACAAGTACCGCAGTCTGTGCGCGGGGCCGGGCGGAGCGGCCGGGCTGCGGGACGCCGTGTGCCAGCGCTGCTGGGTGCTCGTGCACGGCGGCAGGGCGCTGCGCCTGGAGCTGCCGCCCGAGCAGCATCGCGCCGTGCTGAGCGCCGCGCTCCGGAGTCCCCCCAGGCACGGCCGCGGCCCGCTGCTCCTCTACCTGCTGGACGTGCTGGAGCTGCCCGACCCCGTGTTACCGCAGCTGCCCGCGCTTCTGAGCCCCGACGTGCCCGCCGCGGGGCTGCTGGTGGTGGGCAACAAGGTGGACCTGCTGCCGGCCGACTCCCCCGGGCACCTGGGGCGGCTGCGGCGGAGCGTGACGGCTGACTGCCTGCGGGCCGGCGTCTCCCGAGAGCAGCTGGTGGATGTGCGGCTGGTGAGCGCCAAGACGGGCTTCGGGATGGAGGGGCTGGTCAGCCGGCTGCAGCGCTCCTGGAAGTGCGCTGGCGACGTCTACCTGCTGGGAGCCACCAACTCGGGCAAGTCGACGCTCTTCAACGCCCTGCTGCACTCCGACTACTGCAAGTCACGCGCCCCCGACGTGGTTGGCAGGGCCACTGTCTCGCCCTGGCCAGGTGAGGGGCACCGCCACCATCTCTGTGTCACTCTCAGGCTGTCGGCTGTCCTGTGAAACAGGTCTGGCACCAAACAGGGGTCTGAAGCATCACTACTGCAGTGCGCTGCACAGCGCTTAGAATCCTTGCCTTCCCTGTGCTGTCCCTGGAGGCTTTGTGGCACGCCAAGACCTCAGAGCTCTGAGGGAGACAGACAGCAAACCAGTGTCCGTAGAAGGGCAGCGGAGCCGTGATGGCTCTGCTGCACAAGGCTGGCGGGGAGTGGCGGAGAGAGCTGCGGTTGTTTAGTCCAGAGAAGAGGAGGCTCAGGGGAGACCTTATTGCTCACTACAACCGCCTGAAGGGAGGCTGTGGCGAGATGGGGGTCAGACTGCCCCCAGGGAGCAGCAACAGGACGAGAGGGAACGACCTGAAGTTGCACCAGGGGAGTCCAGATTGGATATTAGGAAATGTTTCTTCTCTGAAAAAGTAGCAGTGCATTGGAGCAGGCTGCCCACGGAGCTGGTGGAGTCCCTGGAGACGTTGAAGAAATGGGGAGATGCTGCAGTGAAGGGAGCGATTAGTGGGGATGGTGAGGATGGGCGGGGGTTGGACTGGATGGTAGAGGTCTTTTTCAACCATGATTCTGTGTTTCTATAATGGGAGGTGGGCTTGCGAGCCCCCTTAAAGCGATCACAGGCAAAAACCGGTCTTCGTGCCACAGGTCATGAAGCCCACCACTTTTATAATAGCAGATTTGTTGGTTCTGATCAAATAAGAGTTGTCAGCATCACGTTGGTCTGTGAATCCCCTTGTTTGCTCATTGTAGTAGTGTTCCAATATGTACAGTAAAATAAGATTTTTCATCATCTTTTTCACCCAAATGCTGCTGGTTTAATTCCAGTCCCTTATGTTCACAGAAAGTGGCCCTAGGGTCACAAGGCTCTGCTGCTCAGGCATCTGATTGACCTTCCAAGAATATACTGGGCAGTTGCTGAGCAGAATCAGCTCAGATGCTGCGTGATTGTAATTAGTGAGAGTGTGCATGAGGCTAACTATGGGTTCCTATGAAAAGCCTTTCGAGAAGAGAGCAGATACCAAGTGGATAGCACACCTCAGCTGCTCTGGCTGGGAAGGGAGACTTTAAGCAGAGCAGATGTTGATGCTTAGTTCCACCTCCAACTTTTTTTAGATGGTTCTGAATAATTTCTTGTTTGTGTTCCTCAGAGATTATATATGACAGGTACCCAGAGGTCTGGATATGTCATCTTTATCTTTTTTTCTAGGAACAACACTGAACTTGTTGAAATTTCCAATTATTAACCCTACGTGTGACAGGATATTCCGAAGGCAGGAGAGGCTGAAAGAAGAGGCACTAAAAACAGAAGATCAGCTAAGTGATGAAGAAAGAAAACACCTTAATCACCTTAAAAAGCAAGGTTACTTAGTGGGTGAGTGTTGTCTGAGTAAAAGGTGATGGAGCATCCTGGTGGAAATGCTGTATTACACAAAGGACTGTTAAGCCCTTGTTTTCTGAAGAATTGCTTGCCATTCTGTAAGAATTCATTTTCGTTTAATTGTGAGAGGAACATGCTGTTTGCATATGGTCCTTGATAAGGTTTTGAGGCTTGAGGAGTGCTAGGAATTACAGAAGGGATTTATAAGCATCTTGGCTTTTGAACATGCACACAACGTTTTTTTTAATCACCTTTCTACCACAGCTGCACGTCCCTAATAATCGCGGGAAGGAACAGGTATCCAACTAAAGGAAATGCGAGTTAATAAATGAATTAACAGGAAACCTTTCATTTTAATCCAGGAAGAGTTGGAAAAACATTTAAACGTCAGAAGGGGAACCCGGTGATTGATTTTGACCCTGACATGCTGTCATACAGCATAGATGAAGATCCGTGCCATATCTCTAAGAAGCATGAGAAAAGAGAAGAGTTCACGTACAACGAAGTGAAGGATGCTCGCTGGTGTTTCGATACTCCAGGGATTATAAAGGAAAACTGTGTAGGTACTCTGTGGCACTGTTTCAGGAGGTCAGGGTCCATCGTGTTTCTGCTGTTCCATTTCTGAATGATGCATACTGTGGTCTTTGTGAAGGAACTTTATGACTGTGTCAGCACACTTTGCAATGTAGAGAAATACAGTACTGTTAAAACAAGTTTATAGCAGTAGCACTCAGTTTGTGCTTCTTTAGCTGTGCCACCCTGCTGAAAAAGGTGGAGCATAGGAGGGTAACTGGTATTGTGTGACCAAACCAAAGCTTTGAGGAAGACCTGAAGCATTCTCATGAAGCCAGCAGGATCTGCAGTGTTTCTGGTAATAGCTTCAATATGTGAGGCCTGCTTCAGTGTTTCGGTAGAGCAGTGATGCTGAAGCCAGTCCTTACACAACACGTATGTCTATAAAAATGTAGCACTGTGGTTTTTTCATCACACTGATATCTTTGTGGAGCCACAGGTCATCTTTTGGGAAAAGTTAAACAGTACTAGGAGACAGAAAATCAGCAGTGGTATCAGGACTTTCCTACTAGATGTCTGCGCGATCATCTCCAACCCACTTTGTGTCACTTTGCTCTCTGAGAGCTAGTTAGTGTCTGGTGTAAAGAGAGTCAGGGGCTTAGAGTTCTAACCGGAGACTGAGCGTGGTCTTCTTCTGAAGTTGAATTATGGAAAATAGTGTGTCCTGATTGTGCAATTTATTTTTCAGGTTTTGAATCTCCTAACAGAGAAAGAAGTAAAGATGGCTTTGCCAACACAAGCCATCATTCCACGGACTTTCGTTCTCAAGCCAGGAATGGTCTTGTTTCTAGCAGCTTTAGGGCGCATAGACTACTTACAGGTAGGCAAAAAAAGGGATTTTTGATAGCAGCAGCTTCTGATATAGTACCAAACAATAAAAGGTGGTCTGGGTTGCTTCTCCACCTCCTTTCTTTGCTGCTTTCAAGATGAACAATCTGTTAATAAAGCACTGGATAAAGTAAAAATGCCTTGGGATGGGGAGCCGTGAGACTTGTTACCATTGTGTGGCATTTTATATTGTAAAGCCATAAGTGCTTTTGAATGCTGACAAACACCTTCAGCTTGAAAGGCTTCCCATGACATACAGAGGCTGCTCTGCAGTGACAGAGGAAAGGATGTCAGTAAAAGACAGGTTTTCAACATACAGCAAAGAAGTGGAGCAAGAAAGAGCAGTTAGAGGTTGCTTTTCTGTTAGCACAAATGACGTGCATTTTGATTTATTTCAGGGAGAAAAATCTGCCTGGTTTTCTGTTGTGGCTTCTAACCTGTTGCCAGTCCACATTGCTACCTTGAGTAGTGCAGATGCCATGTATGAGAAGCATGCTGGACAAGAGTTCCTAAAGGTAAGAGACGCAGGTGCTGTCATGGGCTTTTTGTTGCAGACAGGCAGACTGTCCCACCTGGTGATGCATCCCTACACATTTTATTGTTCTGACCTTCTTGCTGTCACCGCAGACTGTGTAGCATATGTAGACTGGGGACATGGCAAGCTGTCCTTGTTCTAGCAGCAATCTTTCTGCACACACTTTGTACATACAAGGGATGCAACTCGCAGGAAGGCAGCTGGCTTAGGCCAACAGCTGGTTCATGTAGCAGACATTCCACCCTTGCTCACTCCTGAGCTGTAGGCTTCATTGGGCTGGGTTGCTGTAGATGCGATCCTAATTCTGCTCTTTGCAAATTTGAAGTAGCTCCTGTAAGGATATTCAAACCAGCTCTTACTTGGATAACAAGTCTTTGTTCCCACTTGTGCATTGCTCTTCAGTTTAATGTAGGATTACTGAAGCATCTCTTAGCTGCTAAATCTTTTATTGTTTTGACATTAGGTTCCAATGGGTGGGAAAGAACGAATGAAGGAGTTCCCCCCACTTGTCCCTCAGGACATTACACTGAAAGGAACTGGCACCACTGAGGCAGTCGCAGATATCAAACTTTCTTCTGCAGGTAATTTAACATTTCTGTGAGAACCGTAGTTCTGATATGAGTGACTCTTCCCGCTGACTGTATTTTCTTTCTTTTTCCTTTGCTAGGCTGGGTGGCAGTGACAGCTCATGAAGAAGAGGAACTGTTGCTCCGAGCCTATACTCCCAGGGGCACCACAGTGGTGGTACGGGAGCCTCCCCTTTTACCATATATCAGTAACATCAGAGGGCCCCGCATCCCAGGTACTGCTGCCTACAGAACCAAAAAGCCTCCTTCCCTCGTGGAAAACTTGAAAATTGCGGGGAACAGATAACACTCAGCGTTGTCTGAGCAAGATAGGATTCAGAACCTTGATGCTTGTTGATGTTCAGGTGAGCTTAGACTCATCTAAAAGGCAGACAGTCATAGTTTCAAGGGAGGTATGGGTGAGGTAAACCTGATTTAGGGCACCACAGGTCTAATATAACTACTGAGCTGCAGCTAGTTCAAGTGAGCTGAGTGGCTGGTGCCTTGCTCTATGATGGGAAATGTTTTTTTCCTGGGATCAGGCACTATCAGGGAGCAACCCCCTTTTCCCAGTTTACTCTTGAAATATAGCATGGAAGTTCTGGGCTGACTTTGCTGCTCAGAGGTTGTTTCTTGCAGACGTGCTCCCACAGGTCAGAAACCATCACCTGGTTCTTGGTGCCTTTATGTTGTTTCCAAAGCAGAGGGAGGCGGAGAGTGGGGAGAGGAGCAGGGAGTTCTCCGGTGCAGGTAGGACACTCCCAGGAGCTTGCAGTAATCAAACATTATTGAACAAAAATTAGGTCCCCTCAGTATCTGGGGCACTGCCCTACTTCTGCACACAGGAAAAAGAAATTCAAGAAAAGCAGGTGTGCTCAAGTGCACGACAAAGAAACTGGCAACTTGCTGCTTTGATTTGGTTTCTGTAGCTTGTGTAAAAGTTCCTGAAACTGCGGGTGTATGATCAAATAAAAACTTTTTCAGGACTGCTTTGTCTTCCTTTGAAATCACTGGCAAAACACTTGTGGGCACACATCCTGCAAACTACACAACAGCACTAGCAACATGGCCCATGTTAGAGGAAAATGTTATCACGCCAAATCTGGCAGCCAAAGAGACTGCTGCAGCTCCAAGCTGCCAGGTCCAACCACTGAAGCAGCTCAAGTTTCCAGTTGGCATGTGTACATGGCAGACATGTACACATCTGGCCACACAGGCTGCAAACAGACACAACAGTCAGGTGAGTGTGGCACCAGCAGTCTCATCCCACTTCCCTCCCTGGTTGAATGGAATGGAGGTCAATGGGAGAGAAAACCTCCACCTCACTGCCCCTTCTTTAAGGTAGTTGTAGAGTCATGAGGTCTCTCCTCACGCTTTTCTCTAGACCAGAAAGCCCCAGTTCCCTCAGCTATGCCTCCTATCTTTTGTTTTCTGGTCCCTTCACTTAGTTCTGTTTTTTTTTTTCCTCCTCTACCCCCACTCAAGCAGCTCAGGATCCTTCTTACAGTGTGGGTCCTACAGTTGAGCACAGTACACAAAGTGCAGTTTCACCAGAGTTAAGTACAGAAGGAAAGTCACCACCCCAGTCCTGCTGGCCCCACTATTACTGTTAGGCATTACAGGAGAAGACAGCAGAAAACTCATGCTCAGCAGTCCTGGAAAAGCAGATACAGAAATAGTCACAACTCTAGCAGCAAAACTGGGAGTCAGGAAAAGGGTCTAGGTGTGGCCTGTTCAAACTAGCTTGACAATTAAAAACAGGCATCTCCTGCAGCATTCCTCTAATGCTGTAAGCCTGGAAAAGACACAATATGAAAGGCAAATGATACCAAAGAGTAACTGGAAGGCCTGCCTCTGCAACAGCATTTGGCCCAGGCCCAGGCGTCAGCCATGAAAAATTGCTGTGTTCTTATGTGTTCACCAAGACGTGCAAGTGGGGCAGCTGGGCCAGCACACGGGCTGGAGTTGTGTGGGTGTTTTAAGTGCTTTTGTAAAGCATATTCCACACCTACCAACTCCTCAGGCTGTAAGAGCAGACAGCTAGCAACAGCCACAGCTAGGAACAAAAATATGTGCTCCGGACAGATGTCAAACCTCAGCATGAAGGAGGCTTTAATATGGAAGCAATTAGTGCCTCGATGAAAGGACAGAAATACCTTTTATGAGTTCTGAGGGCTGAATTACACAGGAGCTGAGGACCTGCTCTGAAGTGCTTCTCAAAGTTGGTGTCTATTTTATGCTTGTGCCGGACAGCCTGAAAGGCAAGGAATTTTTTAACATCTGAGGACAAGAGCCAATTTAATCTTAACACAGGAGCCAAAAGCAAATGTGGTTTGAGTCTGTGTGCAAAAATGAGGTGTAAAGGCAGGACTGGGAGGGTTGAGCCTCCCGGGAAGGTCTGACCTTCATGGCTCAGTGTGCACTGGCTGGGTGCAATTACATACAGCTATTTCAAAAAAGTGAGGAAAGTTGAAAAGTGCATTTTCAGCAGAACAGCTCCTTTGCCGAGTACTGCAGGCTGCTCCCTGTCTCCCACAGCTGGAACAGGGGGACTAGGGGGCACCAAACCAGGCCAAGCAAAAGGAGTATTGCATATCCCCACTGCCCTGCAAGCACTGACATGCTACTGCAGCTGGCAGCCTGCGTTTGTTTGCTTTGGCACATGTCCCACACAAAAAAGAGGCTTCTCTGCCCAGTGGCTATTCACCTTTCAGCACTGCTTATGTTAAGGACTCCTACCCTAGGAAAAGGGCTACTGTTGTTTTGTAGCAAAAGCAGAACAAATCCCATCAGAATCACTTAAAAAAATAAATCTTTTGCCCACTGTTAATGCTCTCAAAATGGCCTGTAATGCAGGAGAGGTGCACTGGGCTGCAAGCCTGATGTACCAGAAGTGTCAAGTACCTGCTTCCTATCCATACAAGCATACGTTAAGCTGGAAGCACGTGCTCCTGAAATCTCCACTTAAAAAGTGCCTCTCAGCACTTTCACCTTCTGATTTCCCAGTTAAGGCTGCAGGTATCTGTGCCTGCACTCATGGTGCACACACCTCCAGAGGTGGTCCTGGCTGCCCGATATAACCCATCCAGAGCACTGCCCACCATCCCTACCCCTCCTCACCCAGAGACTGCTCACCATCTTCCTTCTTTTTGCCCCAGCTCTCCTTCAGCTCTCTGTGATGGAAACCCAACCGGACACGCAACTCCTCTGTCCCTTCACCTCCAGCACAGCCCCTGCTGCAGATGACAGCCACTGGAGTGTGCTGCCCTGGACTGTGCTGAAGGACACTAAGGGTTCGTGCAGCCCCTTCCACCAACCTGTGGGCAAGGGACTGGTTCAGCTGCCTGCCTCGAGTCCAAAAGTATCACAGCATTGACTTGCTGATGGCCTGCAAGGTACCACATAGCCATGCACTTGTGCTTGTCTACTCAGTTCTGTAAAAAAAAAACAAAACAAAAGCAACTTAACATAGAGCAGCACTCAGCATAAAGCAGCACATTTTCAACCTGGTAGATTTTATCCTGTTTCCTACCATAGCACAAGAAGCTAGTTGAAGATGAGGAGGATCTGCGTGCAGGTTTAAGGGAAAATGGTTTATCTTATTAGCAATCCACTTACATCATTTCAATTGTATTTCACCCAATACTGTCCCTTTCTGCAGAGGGAAAACCACGAGCTGGTGGTACAAAGGGCAGGGCCTCCTCTACTGAACCAGTCTGAAATAATTAACTCACACAGCAAAGGCAAACAGGCACAGAAGTAGTATCCAGACCTACCAACTCTATGCCACGCTCTCAGGGCATCTCACAGCAGCCTACAGTTAGGATTGGCTACAACTCCAGCTCCTGCTTTACCATAAACTTCACACACGTTTATCTATAAGACTTTAAGCCAGAACACGTGCCTTTAATTAAAAGCATTTTTTGTAGCTATTAATAAGTGGCAGATAGAAGCTACAAGTTCCATAATAAAGTTTATTTAATCAGAACTATGCTTAGGAAAAATACACTTGAAAGGGTTAATATAATGCAATTTAGTTTAACTTTACACTACATTTTGAACAAAGGACTTGAAACATACTTTAAGTGAAAACAGGATGTATGATCTGGCTTGTTTTACATTTATTAAAAACGTAGAAAAGGCCGTCATGCACTACAGTAGAGAACATGAAAAAAAAAAACAAATTACCTTTGGTTTTATTCAGAGAATACAAGTATTGCACTGTAAAAGCATCAAACATGGTGCAACCAAACATCATAAGCACAACTCCATGCCAGCTTACAAAAGTTTGTTACCTAGGATAATTTTAGAGGGAGGAAACGTATGTACACGTGAAACAGTTCCATTAGCTATCTGGATTCCGTTAATATGCATGCCACGTATCTACACAACTGCCATTCAAGAAAACTCTTGAATTTGGTTAATATTTTTCAGCTATATTAAATCGGTTGAAATCAACGATGCTACCGTATCTTAATTGGCCTGTCAGATGTGAAACCTTTTTTCAATGAACGAAGGTCCAGCCTAGATCACCATAATCCAGAAACAGCCATTACAGAATCATTACGACTGGAGAAGACAACTAAAACCACCTAGTCCAACCATGATTACAATACAATGAATTACAAATGCCGAGCTACCCACTTCTGGATCATTTCTCAAGGCAGTTACTTTGACTGTATAGATCCATAACGATGAAAACCCAAAATGCCATGTTGCTCTCAACCAAGGACTGGCAGTGTAGAGCTGTCATTGTGCTACTCTTCAACCCACGTATTTGAGGTTGAACGTTCTTACAGTTATCACGCTACTACTGGCAAAAACAACACAAAATAATTTAAGAATATTGAGAAAGACAAAGAAGTCATTGCTTAGAGAGAGATACATCCAAGTAAAACCATCACTTCTGGTGGCTTACCTCACTGGAATTCTCCAATACAAATATTCAATATTAGCAATCTCTAACAGTTTAGGTACATACGATGCAGTACATCTTTGCCGCTTTAACATAGCGTACTCCCAAATCCTGGACATAAGGTAGCAGAGAATTCCAACACTGTAACGCACCAACAGCATTTCAGGACTCTGCTGCTAAGGGTCCCAAAACAGACTTTTCTTCTTACTATTTCTATGGTCTATTTTCAGCTCCTAATCTCATGATAGGAAACACCGCTTAACAGGAACAACACTGTCTGCGAAGAGTCCTTGTTAGATCAAACATTAAAACTTTGACTGCTTCCCAGAAATCTGCAGTGGAGTACCTCAGAAAACCACACGCTTGTTTTTATCTCATCAAGAGACATTTTAAGTCAGTCTACACCACATTTTCCATTAAAAAAAACATAATAATTATCAGGCCAGTCCACAAGCTTATCTAAGCATAGCTGAAGTCCTTGAAGTCCCTCACAAGATGGCAAAGGCTCTTTGCAAGAACATAAGGGGAGCTATAATATCTCTGCACGGTACTGGAATTTCCAGCATCTGCTCATGTTACTCACAAATGTTGGCAACATTTACATATAAAAGAAACACCGTTCAAAAAAAAAAATCATAAGAAATACATCTAAGACTATTACAAGCAGTTGTTTAGGAAAACAACTAAGTTTCTTTTCTTAACATTTAGCATAAATATAGTTGCAACTTGATCTTCAGTCGCCAATGATTGTCACAGCCAAGGTAAGGACTGAATGCTATCTAAGCAAACAAAAACTCACTATACAATTTATTTCTGCCACGAGGGATGCCCTCCCTCTCAAATCTTTGGCCTCCTATTACCAATCTCTCCCAAAAGGAGAAGCAACGTAGTTTTGTTGTTCTCTATTCATTCAAGGTTCGCTAGGGGGTCAGGGGGAGGGAGGAAGATGACATGGGGACAGAGAAAAAGGGAGTTCTGCACCAGAAACTTACATTCACAGAACAGATTCACAGAATGCACATCGTGAGTACCTAAAACACACTGACAAACACTGAACTAGCTCCTCAGCTCCACTCCGCAAATGACACCTGCCTCCAAAGTTGCTTCTCTGGAGCTGATGAGAAGCCACCCCCTGCTGCTGCACCTGACAAGGGATGTAAAGACAGCCTTGTGCAGCACAGATGGGACCAGAGGCTTTTGCTTTTTCCCTACTTGTTTGGATTGTGTTCACATTTTGCCACTGGCAGGCACGCGATCCCTCTCTGTTTGAGTGTGCCAGAAGAAAATCTGTTTAGAATTAAAACCTCCCAGTATGATATTTCTTGCACGTAGAACTGAGATCGTAACCTGATCACTTACATGATCGATTATATCTCTGTGAAGAAAGAGAATGATTCTATTAAATGAAACTTGAATGAATAAGTAACAGGAATTCCTACAGCCTTTAATGCCAGGTTTGTTGCTCACCAGTTGGTTTGTCTTTGTTTTTCAGTGTGTGAGATGTTAAGATTTTGATGAACCATAATTACAACCATGGTAATTTTTTTTTTTTTTAAGCTCATGAAACTTGACTGCTGTCCATCATGGAAATTAAAGTAGAGAAAAAAATAATCAAGCAACATCTGGGCTTGTAGAATTTGCAGACCGTTTTCACTGACAGCGATTATTTTCCTGTCTGGTGATCTCAAACTATAAATTACAATTTATTACTCTGTATATGTATTAAAAATGTCAGAAGTGGCATTTCTATGAAAAAACCCTAAAGAATAGTGTTTTGAAACCGCGTTGATATCCTTTTGCTCAAGAACTATATAACATTTTAAAGCTACTCAAAAACACACAAACAGCTCATAATTCTATGCACAACTAGCAACACCCCATGAAAAGAAGAAAACTCTGCAGTAAAGAGCATCACAGAAAACTGGCCCACGGTAAGCAACGAATCTGAATGGTTCCAAGTAAGAAAAGCTCACACAAACGGAACCCAACATGCATATATAAAGTGTACGTGTACTGCACAAGCGCTATTTCTAAAGGATTTATCTGCATAGGTATAAACAAAAACAATGTGCAACATTTTAAGCCTTTAAAGCACAACAAAAACAACAGCAAAAACTTAAAAATAACAAACTTGCTCCCCCCCCAACAGAGTCAACGACACATAACAGTTAATAAGATATTAATCAAGACAGAGGTTCTCCAATCAAAAGTTGGAAGGACTAACCCCAAATTTTGGCTCACCATTCATACTAAAGGGATCTGAAACGTATGTTCACAATTACAATTATCTTAAACAATCACGTTCATCGCTAGCCAACTTTGATTTGTCTTACAAAGTGCTCTTTTATGTACTAGAAGCTATCTTCCTGGTAGAAAAAGCATTGAGTAGTTTTTACCACTTGATAAGAACTAAAACAAAAGCAGAGGAGAGGGGAAAGGGGAGTTGGCTGCTAAAACAAAAAGTAACTGTTCTACAAACATCCAACTTGTGTATGGGTAGCTACAGCCTTGTTCCTAGAGCTCAACTTATAAAACAAATGCATCTGCTAATGAACTATAAGCAGACAGACCTTACAGGACACAGCCTCATACACCCTACCTACTTCTTTAATGAAGAGATCCAATATTTAAAGAGGTCATTACACAAAAAGTTGTCCAAAATATTTTCAGCTTAAAAAACAAAAAAAAATCCCAATGCAGACACTAAAGAATACCATGCTTAAAAAAAAAAATCTACAATATCTGTACATAAGCTGTATAAGATCTTACAAAAGATACACATGCCCCCAAACCACAGCTATTTCTACTCCTGCCCTTTTGTCGCCTTCTCAAGGTAATACACATTGACCAAGTGGCGATTGAGGTGCTTGCTGTATTCACCTTCCTTTTTAAATGAGCGGTCACAAAAAATGCACACATAGTTCTCCCTGACTGCCGAGCTATTGGCAGCTCCTTGCGATGCCTTCGGACTGGTTTCCTCTTGCACAGAGCGAGCACCGTTTAACCCCGAATCATCGCTGCCTTCTGATATGTTGTCACTTATGTCGCTGCCTTCGTGGCTGTGGATGCCCTCATCCTCATCCATTTCCTGAGATTCATTCACTGCTGCGTTATCCAAAGGTGATAAGGCCAGAGCTACTTCAGGGCTCTGCGTACACCCTTCTGGGGGCACAGGTGCACCCACAGCATCTGCTGGTGGCTCCGTCTCTAGGATGCGTGCCTTAGTCAGGTCTATCGGGTCTGGGTTACTCACAGTTTCTGCCGAGCAGGTTTCCTCTGGCTCCTTCCCAGGCTCCAGATCTGGTAGTACATCCACGGGCCCATCCAGACTTTGTTCAGAAGACACTGCATGAGGAGATTCTTCTGAGTCTTTCCCTGTGTCCCCCTCTCTCTCCTCCTTTTCACTGATAGTGTCTTTGCTCTCCACTGCTGCAGCAGGCATTTCTTGATCCTTTGCCTCAGCTCCTGAGTCCGCAACCTGAGCTGACAGACAAAGCTGTCCTGGCTCTTGTACGCAGCTTCCTTTGGTACTGATGCTCTCCTCCTTGCGAGTATGACCAACATTACTGTCTATTGGTGCTGGACCAGCAGGCTCTTCCTCCTTTTCCTGGTCGCTGCTCGGACTGTCGCGTTTCACACACCTGTCTTCTTCCACAAGATGAGACCTGTCTGCCACCTCCTCTTCTTCCATCTTCTCCTCATCAAGTCTACTGCTCTTCTTACTGTGCTTACTTTTCAAAACTTTCTTTTTTCTGTTTTTCTTAAGGCAGGAATTTTGCTTTTTAGGTTCTGCCTCTGCTACTTCATCACTTTTCTGAGCCTCCTGGCAGTCTCTGGGTTTAGCTTCCACTTTCTTTTTCTTTTTTGTCATCATGATGGTGTCATTCGCAGGTTCTTGCTTTGAGGAATTTGTTTCTGTCTCTGCCTTTCTTTTGACCTTCTTTGTTTTACACGGTTTCTCAGTATTTTTCTCAGTTTTAATATCTACCTCCTTGTTTTCTGAAGTTGATTTCCGACTTCTGGTTGTCACTTGGCGTGCAGGAACATTGCTCACTGGTTTCTTTTCCTTTGCTAAGTTCTCTTTTTTCTCCACTTTCACAGTTTTCTCAGTTTTCTTTGTGGGTGAATCCCCTTTTGTTTGCTCCTTCTCCACTTTGTCACTGACGCCCTCAGAAAAGTCAGCTTCGCTCTTTTTAGTCCGTAGTTTCACCTTTGAAACATCCATGGTGATGTCCGAACAATCGGGATGCCTGGATTTGATGTGGTACTGCAGGTTGCACTTCTTAGACGCCGCGTAGTCACAAACAGGACAAAGAAACTGGCGCGGATTGACGTGGAGCTCAACGTGCTTTTTGAAATTGCTGCGGTCGGCTGTTTTGTAGTCACAGTGCGGGCAAGTCAGAGGCTTCGGCCCATTGTGAACTTGCCTTGCATGACGAGTCACTTCATGCTGGTTTGAGGCCACGTAACTGCACTGATCACATTTGAACGGCTTCTCACCTAAAGAAGGAAGGGTGGAAGGGAATTATGGTGATTATTAAGCACAGGGGGCGGGAAGGAAATCACTTTGCACTAAGACAGGCACAGAAATATGAAACTCAAAAAGGAAATTATATATATATATATATCCATGCGCCTTTAAAATTAAATACAATCAACATAAGAAAATCCACAAATCACAAACACGTTCACAAGACACCAAAAACAATATACAATTAAAAAAAAAAAAAAAAAAAGAGAGAGAAGGGGCAAGGATTGGGAGGAAGGAGATCCACAACCAAACAAGCAGTAACAAAGTCACAAGTTCTGGCTATGCATACATACCGGCAGAGATCTCTCTACAGTACTATTAGCAAATGGAATCCATACCCAACTGGTCCATTGAATGCATTGTAGAAAAACGGAAATGTAACATTTGATGAATAGAAGTTTCACACAAACGTTTCAAAAAAGTCCAACTTTACACAGGTTTAGCATACGTCATGTTTGCATTGAAAAGGAAGGGAAAATAAGCTAGCAAAAGACAAAGCATGTGGAAGACATACCACTTCAATGATTTCTGCCTCTGTTAAATTGAGCTCAGTGTAGCCCATCTATATCCCACTTACGTCACATTTATGGGCTGGCTGCAGGTTATTACTGGAAGGAAATTCATAGGCAGTCTAGAGCCATCACATCACCACTATGAAAGCTGCATTTTTGTATGATTCCTGCATGCAGTGCTTCTGAAATGTGAGGCTTAGTGCACACCAGTGCAGCAGAATCAGCTTTTCATTTTTTCCTCTTTGCTTTGGAGCGTAACTTTTTCAGCACAATAACCTGAGTCCAAAAATACTCTGAGAACTTTTTTTCCCATACAAATTCAGCCGAGGGGTGCTACTGAGATCTAAACCAGCATCTAAAAATTGACCTCCAAAACTAACACGTGCCACTTCCTGGGTATACTGAAAAGTCATTCTGAACCCTTATGCCCATGGCTGTGCTGCCTCTCTGCCAAGAGGGTGGGTGATGCTTGCTTAGGAGTCTAGAACATTTTATTTCTGCCTGCAGCATCTCTTTATTATTTAATAAAGGATTATCTTAGCTTCAGTTGTTAATAAAACACCAGTGCATAGCAGATCATTAAAGAGGTTAAGAACAGAGGCAGTCTGGGCTGTAGTGACCACACCCTGGTCAAGCTCATGATCTTGAGGAACACGGGTTTGGCAAGGGACCCTCAATTTCAGGACAGCAAACTTCAGGCTGTTTAAAGAACTGTTGGATGAGATTCCCTGATCCACTACAAAACTGTCCTTAGGGACAGAGAAAGCGAACAGAGCTGTCAGCACTTAAAGAATGCCTTTCTGAGAGGACAAGAGCTCTCCAGCACCAGCAGAAGAGATCAAGCAGAGGAGGTAGGAAACCAACACGTCTAAGCAAGGACCTACTGGTCAGGATGAGGGATGAGAAGGAAAAGTACAGACAGTAGAAGTAGGGATGGATGCCCTAGGAAGAATACAGGAATTCTATTCAGGCATACAGAAATGGGATCAGAAAAGCAGGAAAGCCAAGGTACAGGTGGAACAGAACTTGTCAAGAGATATGAAAAGTAACAAGAATGGTTTCTTTAGATACACTGGGCAGAAGAGACAGGCAAACGAGAGTGTCCTCCCTCTGATAAATGGAAAGGGAAAACTGGCTTCAACACACATGCTGAAGGCTGGGGTACTCTTTGAGTTCTTTGCCTCAGTCTTCACTGGCAGTCAGGCTTCCTAAACCTCGCATGTCCCCGAACCTCTAGGCGGGGCTAAGGGGAATCAAAATCTCTCCCAGTGTAAGAGCAGACCAAGCCCAAGCCCAGCTCACGAGACTGAATCTGTACAAGTCTATGGGGTCAAACATACATCTCAGGGTTCCTAAGGAACTGGCTGATACAGTTGCCAAGCCACTCTCCATCATATATAAAAAGTCACAGCTGTCAGGCAAAGTCCCCAGTGATTGGAAAAATGAAAGCAACACTCATTTTTAAGAAAGGGACAATGGAAGATCAAGGTAACAGGCCAGCGATCCCCAACTCTGTGCCCAGGAAAATCATGGAGCAGATCCTCCTGAAAGAGATGATAAGGCACACGAGACACAAGCAGGTGATCCAAGACAGACAGCATGGCTTCACCATGGGCAGATTGTGCCTGACCTATCTGGTGGCCTTCTGTGATGAACTGACAGCATCCATGGACAAAGGAAGGCCAACTGACACAATCTACCTGGACTTGGCGCGAGTCCTTTGACATGGTCCTGCACCACATCACTATATTTCAGAGATATGGTTTTACAGACTGGACTATTAGGTGGATACTAACTGGTTGGATGGTCGTAGTCAGAGGGGTGTGGTAAATGGCTCTATGTCCGGCTGGAGGCCAGACATGAGTAGTGTCCCCTAGGGGTAAGTCCATCCTGTGAGACCAGTACAGACTTGAAAAGTGGGCCCACAGGAATCTAATGAGATTCAAAAAGGCCAAGTGAGCATGTAGCACTTGGTCACAGAAATCCCAGACGTGTACAGACTGGGAGAAGAATTCATCTGAGAGCAGCCATGCCCAGAAACACTTGGAGGTACTGGTGAATGATTATGAGCTAGCAGTGTGTGCTTACGGCCCAGAAGTCTAGCTGTATCCTGAGCTGCATCAAAAGAGAGGTGGGCAGCAGGATGAGGGAGGGGATTGTCCCCTTCTGCTCTCGTGAGGCCCAACCTGCAGTGCTGCATCCAGGTCTGGGGATCCCAGCACAAGAAATTTGCCAAGCTGTCACAGCACGTTCAGAGAAGGGCCACAAAGATGCTCAGAGGGCTGGAGCACCTCTCCTAAGAAAGCCTGAAGGATCTAGGCTTGTTTGGAGAAGAGGAGGCTGAAGGGAGACTTCACTGTGGTCTTCCAGGACTCAAAGGGAGCTTATAAGCGAGAAGAGAACTGAGTTTTTGCACAGTCTTATAGAGACAGGACAAGGTGAGGGCGGGGAGAAGGGAGATGGTTTTCAACTAAAAGAAGAAACTGAGGTTTGATGTTACCACACGCTCCCCAGCAAGGCTCTGGGTGCCCCATCCCTGGAGGCATTCCAGACCAGGTTGGATGGGGCCCTGTGTAGCCTGGTCTGGTGGGGGGCACATGGCAGAGAGTTGGGAACTAGATGATCCTTAACATCCCTTCAACCTAAGCCATTCTATGAGTTTATGACAACAAGAATCTTATGTACAATCCCACTTCCGTCAGCACAGTTAATGCTCTCCTTTCCCAGACTTTGAAGTCAATGATCAAGGGCAAACCCCAGTGTTCATCTCCTTCAGAATTGTGCAGATTCAGCTCTTTGCAATTTCCAGGCACAGTGCTGACCAAACCATTTACAAATTCATATTTAGCACAGACATCCAGTCAAAAATATTTTTTGTTTCTGAAAGCAAAATGCTTCAATTGAAAAAGTCTTAAAACTGAAATACTGGTAGGTCATTTTAAAGTTGCCTATTTTTAATGGTCCAAACACCCTTCACAAAACAATTAAAAGTGTCTTCCTGTCTCAGCTATTGAAATTGAAATTACTGTTCAGGATGCTTTCATTACTGTCTGAGAGGATATGAACTTCACCTAGGTCTGGTCCATTCACATATTAGCAAACCAAGAACATGGGCTGAGATCTACCTAAGCTCCCCTAAGCAGGTCACAAAGCACAACTGTGCTTGTGTCTAGCATGATTTCAGGAGTAAACACACATAAAAATACCATTATTTCATTTAAAAAAAGACTCAAGGGAGAAGCAGAGCAAAGGAGGGAAAGGAGTTCTTAACACTGCAGCTTTATAACCAATTATGGGATGTAAAGGTTAGTGAAAATTGCTAATTTGGCTTTTAGTACCACAAGATCAAATCACTTCCAAGTTTGCTTATTCCTCCCCTGCGTCTCCTTGCAAGAATCAGGCACTATTTTGAATCTTTCTGTAACACTAAGCAAAAGATAAGGATTTCCGGATGGTCATTCATCATGCTGGATGAAATGAAATCACAGGGGAGGTTCCTGGAGGTCTATACCTTTCTCAGCTTACTTGATTTGAACTATCTATGGCAACAGACAGACAACAAGTGTCTGCTCATACATTATCAATGTTGTATTTACTACAAAACTACTAGAACAGTCCTATGAATCTCAGAATATCTCAGGATAGTGAAGGAAAAGAAAACGTATTCCCATGTCATTAATAAAAATGGTGACAGATTTCTTTAGCAGGTAGGACCAACTTTAGCTGTTAAAAAAGAGAAAGGTAGCTAAAGCTCAGGTCAACTGGACGAGATGACAGCTTCATCTCACACAGAACCACCCCTTTTTCTGAGTCATGCTGCTGCTGCTTACCAACCTGAGTGGGTGCGCATGTGCCGGGTTAAATGGGTCTTCTGAGAGCTGGAATAGGGACACATAGCACATTGATAGGGTCGCTCTCCTGTCAAAACAAAACACCACCAAATTAATTACTGAAACACAAATGACTCCCATCCTTGGTTCCTGAGCCATACCTGCCAGACCATCACAGAACCCCAAGCTGCATTTGAAAATACTTGCTCAGAACAGGGTGATGGTGAGAAGCACATGCTTCACTATCTGTCATGCTGAGGGCAGTGAAGGGACGGTATACAAAAGGCACATCCTCACATCCATCTGGGGTCAGACAGCTCTCAGGCAAAAGGTGACTGGAAGTTCTAGGGAAACCCTAATCTACTAGAGCTGATTTTTCTACAGTACTTTCTGAAAGCACATGGATGACCCATAAAAGAAGCCAGTTTTTTGCTTCCCCTCACCTCCATTTTTAATCTGGATTAAGGAAGAAAACTACCCTTGTATCTCAGAAGTGCATTTTCCAGAAAACGAATGTAGACAGGGACTGGGTCAACACAGACTTGTTGGCAAAGATAAATGAGCCTGGGATGCAGAACAATGCCTGGCTCAGTGAAACTCTGCTGCCAGCAATAGCTCAAGTATAGCAGCGTTTTGAAGACTCCAGTTCCCTCACCCGCAGTCACTGCTTCTGAAGAACTAATGGAAACTAACCTAACACAAATATTGTCTCCACACGAAACACCCTGCATAAGTATCAGTAATTTCTTTTAAGTGAAGGCAGTCCATTTTAGAATCCGGTTTTAGAACATGCAGATTTAGAAGATGCAGATAAAAGCACCAGTTTTTGGGTTGTTTATTTGGATTTTGCCTCAAGCTTCTAGTGCATCCGAGAGACAGTGAGAGTCTGATCCCTACTGCAAGCTGTAGCAACACGTTTTAGTTTGGAGCAGGGACAGGAGTGAAGTTTGGTAGAGAAAAGCAAATCCTCACTTACTGTATTCATTCCAGACAAGATCAGAACCATATTACTGCGTTTTCCTACATCAGACAAAGCATGCAAGCAGTGCACTCTCCAAATCACCAAGACTCGGGCGTCAGCAAGCAACCCAGATATACAGCCTGTGGACAGTTCTATCCGCAGCAGCAGGGACCTCCAGCTGCCCGGAGGAGAGAGCTTTGTAATGCGGGCAAATCGCCCATTTCTTCCTGCCATCACATCGTTCAGATTAGCACTCTTGATTAGATCACCGCTTAAATGTAAAATCACCCTAACAACCAAAGCCTGCCCCCTCCTTTCCAGTTACAATTAAGTCATGTCCCAGGGAGGGGTAGGGCTTTGTCATAAAGGGACAGCTGTATTTTACAGTGACTACAATACGTGGCCAAAGGTCCTGGAATACAGTCATGTGCTCAGTACCTCACATTTCACATCTCTCATCTTATCTGTAACTTCAATAACGTGGCAAAGACGTTCTTTTGGGAATTTTCTGTAGAGTACACCAGCAAAATAAACTAGATGAATGTAACTCATAAAATGTATGCTATAGCCACTTGAAAATTAAACACGTGGCTACATTGTGTAAGGGCTGCTTTACAGTGCTATTTGCCAAAGGACTTAGTGTCACTTTGCAAGCTCATTACATGCAAGCAAGCCACCAAAAAGCCTCTCCAGAAAACACTCAGAGAATAAGCTCTGCTATTTGTGAGCCCTCAGTAAGTCAGTTCAGCTCACCGACCACCAGAAAACAAACCTGGGAAACAAGAAAGGGGTACCCTTACTGCCATTTTAGTGAGCTGCATCGACAAGCCCAACATAGCAGGGAAAAAACTGCTTTCCTACAACAGCAGAGCAGAGCTGGTGTTACAGACAACCGACCCACATGTTGCAGAAGACAGTTATCTGCAAAGAAGCTTCTCCTCATGCACAGCAAGTCAAGTGCAACAATCAGGAACATCAAGTTAAAACAACTCCAGCTTTCTTATCAGCAACCTGAATTCATCATATGGCTTTTTTCCAACAGATATTTTTATTATGTGTTCCCACTTCAAAACTATAACCCAAAGATACTAGTGTTATTCAGACAGTTTTCATTACAGTCAGCGCTGTTATGTTAACAGTCTGCAAGGCAATCAATTACACAGTAGTGCCAGCAGAAGCACTGAGCCTGGTGGATCAGCATACTTGCCAGTAGCTCGTTCTTTCTCCTAATACTCTAGCTTTAAGCACTCTGGGACAAAAACCTGCGGTACTGGAAACAAGGCACGTTCCCAAATGAATTCACGTATTTGAGAGCTTTTTAATCAAGCAAGAATCAGCTGGAAGATCCCTACTTGCCAGCTGCTAACTAAGACAACCCAGCAGAGAGAAAGCGACAAGCAGAGTGAACTAAAAAGTGCTGAAATCATCATTCATCCTCAGCTTAGCTGAAACAATGAGAAGACACGACAAACCAAAGAACCAAAAACCTAATTTTTAAACGAGAAAAGAAGAACTGGATAATATTTTACATAGTTTAACTTGTTTTTTTTTTCTTTTTAAATACCTTTAAGTAATACACCAGTCCTGAGAAAACAGCACTCATCAGCTCAGAGCGTAGCAACTGCCAATAGAGCTCTGATTTCCACCAGGGCTGTGACGCTGGGAAGTGAGCCCTGCAATGAATCCAGTTTCCCTCTCTCATCGTCTCAGATTGCCACTCTCGGAGCTTGAGGAGACTTCAAACGCAGTCAGGGTGAGTTCCTGCAGACCTCACCAAGAGCTTTCCGAGGTCAGAGTGGGCACTCGGCGTCAGGCTAACAGAAGAATGGGAAGCCAAGACAGATGGAAGGCACCACAGCACGGAATTGTGCTTGGGTGTGAATTCCTGGGAGGGTTTGTTTAGTTTTCTCCTGCTCTCTGGTCATTTATGCCTGTTTGCTTTCCTGCTACCTCCCACAATACATACAAGGAAACCTGGAGAACCATCATTGTCCCAAGAATCAGCATAGATGTTAAGGCAAGAACGATTTTAAACAACATTATCCTCTGAACACCACATGGCTACTGTTAAAGAGTATTAACGCAATGAAAATCAGAGCAGATCCTCCAGATTCCATCACAGCAGACACCAGAACCTGGCACTTCCAACTTGTGTCAGCAGAGAGAATGTCAGCAGTGGGAAGCAACCTCTAAAAGAAAACTCCTTCCTTCCAAGAAGGAACCTCAGCACAGTTATTTCCCAACTAGCTGCAGCTCACAGAGATGCCACGCAATCCAAGGGCCTGTTGGCACATGGGTCTATCTGGTATAAATTAAAGCAGAAAAGAGGCCCACACTTCTCGAGACTGCAAACAGGTGGATGGGAGAAGAGGGCAGGAAAAAGAGATGAAATCTCCCCCGAGGGCTTCCTACAGGCCAACAAATTCAGTATGCGCTCCTGCTGCGATGCAGCTACACCAGGATTCCACATTGCATACCCTGACAACCATCACATGAACACTTTTGTCATGCTCTCTTAAAGAAAAAAAAAAGGTTCAAATCCCTAAACAAGATGTTTTTCATCTCCTCTCAGGCCCCTGAGATGAGAGATTTTCTCAGTTCCCCAAAGCTTGCAGACAAACTCAAAGCAAACTCATGATACAACCTGACAGCACCACATACACATCAATGGGCCTTTTCAGCACGGCACAAACTCTGCAAATGGAAGAATCACGTTATGCTTCATTCATTTGGGTTCCCTCCACCATTACCATACTTAAATCAAAAGAAACTAAAGACTTACCCGTGTGTGTTCTAATATGCTGAATATAGTTGTTTTTCCTGTCTGAAAAATAGGAGCACTGCGAGCAGGTGTATACTTTCCTGGGAAAATGGTTTCTCAGGTGTTTCTTCCAGTGGTACTCACTGACGGTGGTGTAAGTGCATATGGTACACTTGTACACTCTCTCGTTTTCTCCCGCTTTGTTGTGGTGCTTCAGGTGAGCCAGGTAGTGATCGTATCTGTTAGTGTTATAGCCGCAGCGATCGCAGCGGATCGGGCCCTTGGAGAAGTCCACCTCTTCCGCGCTGTAGGAATCGGACTCCTTGACCTGCACTTGTTTCTCCGCGTTTTCTTCCACGAAAAACTTCTTAGCGCTGTGAACCCTGATATGGTGCACAAATTCCTCTTCAGACTCGGCTTCGTAATGGCAGGGTTTGCAGCGGAATGGCTTGTTCTTGAGGCTCTTACACTTGTCCTCGGAGCTTTCCGGAGTGCCCGGGGCTTCCAACGGGACATCTTTGTCCACGCTGGGAGTCTCAGGTGGGGGGCAAGCGTCCGGGCCTTGGGTTTCCACGCTGGGTGCTTCCAGAGAGCTCAGTTCCACGTTTTCCGAGGCGTCGCGGTCGCTTTCCGCAGCGTGGTTATCCTCCATGCCCTCTGCGTCGCTGTCTGAGAAGTTGCTGTCGCCCACCGTGGTCAGCTCGGCCATCTGCCTCTCCTCTCCCACCAGGTAATCGCAGCAGTTGCCGTTCACCTCTCCCGTCAGGGCCACGTTGGCCAACATGATCAGCTGCGGGGCCGCCAGCTCGGCTTTGGAAAGGTCGTGTAAGTCATACATGTCGTTGGACAACGCCATGCCGATGTTCGCGCTGCCGGGAAAGAGGCCGTTCCCACCGGACTGTCCCAGCACTTGAGTTGCCATAGCAGCGATTCTGCCGAGAGGGGGGAAAAAATAAAAAATTAAAAAATAAAGCAAAAAAAAAGAAAGGACACCTGCGAGCAGCCGGGCTGCGGGAAGGCCTCCTCTCGGCAACGCCGCCCGCGGAGGAAGCGCGGCCCCGGGCCGAGCCCCGCCATGGCGGCCTCCGACAAAATGCCGTCGGCCCGCATCCGCCCCGGGAGGCGGCCGGGGGAGCCCGGCCGTGCCCCCGCAGCCCTCCCTCCTTCTCTCCCTCCCTCGCAGCCAGGCACGCGGCCATTTTCTGCCTGCCCACACAAAGCGGCCNCGCGCCTCCGTGCCGCGGGGCGCCGCCGGGCAGCTCGGGACGAGCGCGTCTCGTATAAACGAGGCGTCGGGAAGGTGGGAGCAGACCTCTCACATCATCGCGTCCAACCCCGGCACATCCCCGCCGTGCCCACTGACCACGTCCCTCCGTGCCGCTTCTCCCCGGTTCTAGACCTTACGGCGCTATACAACTGCCTGGAAAGAGGTTGTGGTGTGGTAGGGGTCAGCTTCTTCTCCCGGGTAACAGCGATAGGATGGGAGGGGATGACCTCAAGTTGGACCGGGAGGAGGTTCAGGTTGGGTGTTAGGAGACATTTCTTCCCAGACAGAGGAGCGATGCAGTGGCACAGGCTGCCCAGGGAGATGGTACAGGCACCATCCCTGGAGGTGTTCAGGAACCGTGGAAATGTGGCACCGAGCAATGTGGTCAGAGGGCACAGTGGGGACAGGTTGGGCTTGGACTGGATGAGCTTGGAGGTCTTTTCCAACCTTCACGATTCTATGATTCAAGCACCATTGCTTCATTTTCTCTCTGCAGAATGCAGAAGCACAAGCTGATGAGACATTACTTCTCCTCTGCACACAACACACATTTCTAATCCTCTAACCAATATACATACAACGTGTGCACTGTTATGCTTCAGTTTAAAGCATGTCTGCTTCATCCATGAGCCACCTCAGTGAATCATTTTCCAGTGTCTTGTGGAGACCTGTAGTGCTTTCCATTTCTTCAGGAAAGAAAAAAATGAATATTGCTCATTGGCACTTACATTAATGCCAGCCGTTCTTGCAAATCTTCTCGAATGGCCCTACCTATACTTATGTATCTCTGGTTTCTAAAGGAATGCTCATCCAACTTCATCAGTGCCTGACTGTCGTTCTCTTCACCCAGAAGCAGTGCGTGCTGTAGTAAATGCTGTGGATTTCTTTGAAGGAAGTTACTCTAAAATCTTAACCTTGGGTCATTCTGAGTGTCTTTTTCCTGCTTCCCGGCTCTCAGAACGGTTTCTCCTGCTTTCAGTTGGGATGTCTGGATGAAAGCTACCCTCTTGTTAATACAGGCTGAGCTTGTCATCTCCTCTTTTGGCAGAGGTTTAGTCCCGCTTTCTGGTGCATTACTGCTATCTATCCCTTTTCCTAGTTGCCTTTTCACCTATAGTTCTTTGGTCAATGCTCTCCTTATCAACACAAAAGATCTGTTCCCCGGTGAAAAGCTCCTTTGAGCTCTGAGTATCACCCCTAAGTCAAACCTGAGCCATTCACAAGCCCCCTTAACTCTAGTGGCTGCTCCATCACATTTATAGGCTAAAACTCAAGTTACACAACCCATTAGCGGCTCCAGCAGTCAAGTGCTGTCAGTTCTCCAGCGCTTTCCAAAAATCCCACATGTGCACCCCAAGAAATCGTAGCAGCGCACGGAAGTGGCTGCAGCAAGTATTTTGTGGTTGGAATGCTTTCAGGCGGCTTGAATGTAGATAATTCTGCAGTGAATGTGTACTCTGAAAGAAATGAGCCACATCAAAGGTTGTAATGTCTGCAGAATAAAAAAAATGCAATAGTAAATAAAAACTTCTGCCAAAACAAGAAACTTTTAACTAGAAGATGGATTGTTTCCATTCTGGATGAGCTGGGGAGCAGGGAGTTGGAACTGGGTTTGTAATAGAAAACATACTTCAATATTCGCATCCCTCTGTTACAAAAATAAAGGCAGTGCATTTATAACACTTAAAGAATTTAAAATTATTTGAGATTCCCAAGAGAACTTTGTTTTTTTTTCCTTTGTGGATAATTTCACTACCGGTTTTGACATAGGTGCCCTTTAGGTTCATTCCATGGAAAGGCTTTTTTGCAAGGTCTGGTTTCCCTCTGTTTTGTTTTTAATGACCAGATCTTTTATGCTTATCTGGAAACATCGTTGTTAATGTTATCTTAATAGTACTTAAACGTTCACTTACACAGAGACCTATTCATCTTTTTGCAAGTCATTCTGACCAGATTTCTCAGCTTCTGTACTCTGCAAGTACACCGATTTGCCCTATCTGCTCATGTTAATGTTCTAGAAATGTGTTTATGTTTACCGTGTTCTAAAATATCTTAAATATTAATTGCTTTGCCACCAGGAAAATACACATTCCCAACACTTTCTTAAAAAACACACTCTTTTCGGGCATCACAGCATATACCTGCTCTACAATAATGCACTCAGATGAGACCATTTCTTTTTTGTTTGTTCTCCATGGCTACTTATATCACAACTGGTGTGTGAAAGCCATCGTGGGCCAAAGTTCCAGCCCTGTGCAGCACCACCTAACTTTCAGAAACTCTGGCTTTAATAACTTGAAAAAGCTCTTTCTACAACTTTCAGAATACATTCTGTCACGATGATCTTCACTAATTGAATAAGCTATTGCTTTCAAGCAGTAGAACAAAATTCGGTGACTGTCCTTTGAAAAACGTCTTTTGACTTTCATGTGTCCGAAATAAAATGCTTGTTAAAAAAAATAAGTACAAGAGAGGTAGTTACACGGTAGCCACAGTCACTTTCCAAACTAGCCTGGATCAACCATGTAGCCAGCAGTGAAGCCATGCCATCCAATTCATGGCCACCATTGCACAATCTTATTCCAACAGGAAGGTTTCAGCATCCATGTGGCAAGTGGGATAAAGAAGACATCAAAAATACCTTCCCCAAAAGCTCCTCTTTCATCAGCAGATTCAGCTTATCTCACCTTGAAGGGCTGGTTAGCCTTTGAGCTACCCCTGCTGCCTAAAAAAGGGCATAATTCAGGGTCAGTTTGTGCCAGAAGCAGCAGTTAGCCAGACTTAGCTGCTCTTCATTAGCTCTTTCAGAAAAGCACACAGAACAGATTGCATCTGTTGTGGTTTTGCTGCCTTCTTGAACGGCAGTGGATACTGCGATACTGTGAAAGAGGCAAATTTCTGTTTGCTTCAGTGAAGACATAATTTCATGGAGTGTGAAATATCATGCTCAGATAAGGCAAATACTTCTGGTAAGCTTTTACTGAAACTTCCTTTTCTACTTGCAGGGCAACCCATTTCTGTACAAGCACAAGATTTAAGGTATTACTGTGTTTTACACTGCATTTTTAAAACAATCTTTGAGTCCTATAGTAAGTAAACCTGTTACAAGTTGTTGTAGCCGTGATTTGGCCAAGCAAGGTTGAGTATCAGGAAAGGTTTGCACCAGAGGGTGGTGGGCATGGAACAAGCCGCCCAGGACAGCAGGCATGGCCCCAGGCTGCCAGAGTTCCAGAAGCATTTGGACAAAGCTCTCACACATAGGGTCTGATTTTTGGGTGGTGCTGTTAAGGAGCCAGGAGGTGGACTCAATGGTCCCTGTGGGTCCCTTTCAACATGGGTTGGATATTCTGTGAGCCCATGATTCGAAGCAGTATAACCAGAGTTTGGGTGCCTCTGTCAGAACCACAGCCACTCAACTCAAAGCAAAAACACATTCTGGCAAGACCTGTCTGTTTTAAGGTGTTATGAACTGTTAGTTTTGTGCCTTCAGATCACACCAGAGGTGGCATCTCCTGTCCATGTCACTGCTCCTTTCTGCTGGATCAGGCCCTTTGCCCTTCTGTACCAAGCCACACCAAAACAGCACAGACCCCATAAACACACAATCTGGCTAATGCAGTAGAAACATGATCATGCAGCAGTCACGTCTGATCCAGATACAGCACGTATTGCCTGCAGCATGCAGCCAAGCGTGAGTGATCGCAGGTTGCAGCCTGCACGCAGGGCAGATAGCACAGCAACAGGTGAACCACTGGCTGACCAGCAGCTGTGATTCTGAACTGGGTGGTCACCTGCCTGAGTAAACAGTACAGAGCTAATTCAGACTCGGTGAACTTTGGCAGAGTGTAGGTTTTGGCTAAGCTCTCAACTGGAAGAGCAAAAGCTTGAGAGATGAAGAAGCTTAAGCAGAAGCTGAAATGAAATCCTTTCAGAAGAGTCCCTGTATCCAGCAGCTCCAATTTATGTGTCAGTTTCCAGAAGACTATAGGACACAGCAACGAGAGCCTCTACAAGCCAAGTACTGCAGATCATCTACACTTAAATCTATAGCTGAAAACTGTGCTATCCTGTGCTATCAGGTGTCAGAGGGGGCATCACACCCAGGAATCCTAGCATTAAGCCCTGCACAGCCCTTCCTGCCTCCTCATGCAGGGAAATAAATTTGCCAGGCACTACGTCGAGGGGCGGTTAATTTTGTACTTGTGTAAGTGCCACAACCTGAGCAGAGGTGCAGCTGCCCTGCTTAAACTCAGTTTTAATCGTCTTTCTGCTATGGGAGCAGAAGCTGTGCTGCTGTAACTGGATCCTCTCTACAGCAGCTGAATCTGAAGGAGGGCATCTTTTGTCTCGGGGGATCGCAAAGTAAGGAACAGCGCTTCTGGTATTTGACAACAGTTCTCTGGATGAGCAGTTGTTTCTTAAGCAATAGCCCTCTTTGTTGTTCCCCCCGCCACTGGCTAATTGACAGCGACAGGGATTATGTAGGGAGGAGAGTGCATGTAATAGGGACATCAAAGCCAATTATTGGGTAAGAGGAACAATAACGGAGGAAGGCTCTATTCAGAAAGAATACGTGTTTATATAGTGAGGCTTAGCCTTTCTCACTGCGATCCTGTACCGTGGTTTTTTGTTTTGTTTTGTTTTCTTTCATTCCCAACTCACGCTGCACGTCTGTTCTCAATAACTCCTGCTGAGAAGAGTCTGGCTTATTCACGTCAGGTTCAGCAGTTCCACCTAACTTTCCAAACCACATCTGTTTTTAACCCACCATCCACTTCTCACTGGGCTTCCTACGCCTGCTGGCTTGGAACATAAACATTCGGCACGTTCACCTCATCCTTCATTATATCCTCTCTTCCTCCTCCTCCTTCCCTCAGTCACACCTTCCCCAGCATGAGCCCATCCTCTCCACCTGCTGCAGCACAAGATCCAGAAAATACTGAACCCTGATGTTGACCCCATCTGATTCCAGGAACAGAAAGAATCAGAGGATGGACAGAAAGGAAGGGGAGGGTACTCTGAATCATGTAGCAGAACTGGGGAAAAAAAAAAAACAAAAACACAAAAACCCCACCACAGTATTTCAATGACAAAGCAGTATCACTTTGTCAGTTCAAAGTAACTGTTCCTCAGTTTCCACCAGCTTTCCACCCTCTGCACTAGTGTGACTATCGGTGGAAAAAAAAAGGAAAACGTAGTCTAGGTACACATAAAAACTGTGTGTCCTTCCCACTTCACCTCCAGCAAACTGTTTCATCGACAGAAACCAAATCTTAACAGCATGAAACAATTTCTCAGAATCAATCAATTACTCTCCTGTGCACTTCCCAGGAGTTCCCAGGCTCTTCTGAAAGATGAACTCTTTATGACGCTGCGGCTTCCAGCGCTCGTAAAGCTCCACTGGGCAGAATACCCATTTACTGTCTGGAAAAAGCCCCTGGTTAGGGTTTTCACTTCTCTCCTCAGTGTGAACAGTGGGGTTGCAGCACAGTTTCAAGACAATCACAGCCAAATAAGCACACCACCAGTTAAAAGCGCTGATTGACCTAGATGAGCAGTTAAGTTTCAAAACCCAGTTATGAGTGCATTCCTCTTGGTTCTTTACTCTTGAATTCCTGTTCAGCTGATGTCAGCCTAACAAAACTCTGCCCATAAGGTAAGAAAAGAAACAGGAAAAACCACATCACATCCCTGCCCCCATGTTTTTGTCCCAGTGCCCATCTTACAGCAGTCATTTGTTCCCAGTGGACTCAAGCAGCAAGGTGTTACGGAAAGCTGGTGTAGCGAGGAGAAAGCCTTTTAGGGAGAAACTATGCCAATTAATGAGATGATGTTATCTGGGGATTTCTGAGCCAATTACAGCATGCCTCCCTCCCTGAGGTACTTACCTTTATTCTCATCTTTTTGCTTGTGACCTTTACAGGGTGCTATAGTAAGCAGTTTCATAAACCAAACAGGATTCTGAGGTGCAACCATCACTGAGCCAGCAAGACTGTGAAAATGCATGGTTAGGACTAAAGCCATGTTCCATGGCAAGGATGGAAAGGAAGAAAATGTCAGTGACAGCCTGACCCAGCAGCTGAATTTATACGCTGCTCTTCTAAGTCATGTACAGCTTTGGAGTGTGCTGCAGACAGCACAAGAATGCTCTCCATCATGTTCATTGGCTTTACCAGTGCATCCAACATTTTCTAAAGATCTCTGGCTGTTTTCCAAAGAATGCTGTCTGCTCCTAGCAATATAAGAGTCAGCATCTGTCCAAATCCTAATTTTTCTTTAGCAGCTGCAACAGCTTAACTAAAGGGCATGAGTTACTATCTTGGGCAAAATTGCTTTTGAGATTCAAACACAGTCTTCCTCTCCCAATTTATTTGCAATGTTTCAGCTCTGCTCACTCAGTTACAGCCTAAATCACAGCTTCTCATTAAAAATAAATAAATAAATCCTCCACCTATTAAGAAAGACAGCATGTAGATTTAACCAAACAACTGTGTCAAGAGAGCACCAAACACACGCAGCCTGGCTGGCTCTGTAACATCGTTACAAGGCCACGAGATTTGTCTACATAAGGAAAGCAACATTTCACTGCTGACAGTAGGTGTCAGCAGCAAGCACCCTTCCACTGGTGTTGAAGAGGGCATCTCTGCCTTGAAAGCAAAGGCAGAAGCAACTTTCTATGCTGTTTCGGCCTACTTTGAGCAGATTCTGCCCTCAAACTCCAGAGGTCAGCTTGTCAGCTATGTTTCCAACCACATGAATTTCCCTACTGACCCAACTTCACCTGTTAGTGATTCTTTGCAAGCTGTTTATCAAATTACAAGGAACTCTAACCAGATCTGACCTTATTAAACACAAAACCTGCTGCAGTTCTAAGTATCTCATTCTCATTGAAGTAGCACAGAAAGCACTGGTAGCATTGCATAAACCCACAGAAGTAAAGTACTCTCGCTCTTGAGGCACAAAATAAAATGCTGATGAAGTGTTCTCATTGTGAAGATCAGATTTACAGAGCCATTCCACTTTAATATATTTCAACTGCACTGATTAGGGATTACAGCATTTACAGAAGCATGTGAACTCTTTAAACATACACCTGGCTGCAGTGCATGGCATTATGCCTACAAGGTGGCTGAGCCAGCAAACACTAGGCCAGCTGCCTGGTCATAGAATTCTTAGTCATTCCTAAGGTAAGGTGGACAGGCTGTTCTCAGGTCTTCTAATAGATGCTAGTTCAAGGGCTGTAGTAACTACCTGCCAGTATCCTCGACAGAACAAGTTCTTTTCACAGCTACAATGCCCACAAAGTTCAATTCACAGCCCATAAGTTTGTTTGCTCTATTGATTTTTCTTTCAACCTTCTGCAGCCACTCACATCTCAGTGTACTTTTTGCAAGTACTTGTCACTTAATTACTAAAGAAACATTGACGCTGGGCAGGAAGAGGAAACTATGAGACAAAAGACAGGGAGATAAGAAATACAGGCTGATGATGTCACTAGCATTGCTAGAGCACAGCTGCAATAGGAAAGTAGCTACCAGAAAGCTAAAACTATTGTAGCCACAGAATATTGGAAAACTGAGAGAATCAGATGCAGAAAACGGTTTCAGATAGATATGCCAAGATACGTAGCCTCTCCCAAGCAGCACTTGACCCCAAACTGCCCTCATAGATAAGGAGAGAGAACAAGTGGCTGAATGTTTCGCTACATGTAACATCAGACAAAAACATAATCTGTTGGTACAGAATTTGTCCATATTAGAGGTTTGTGTGTGTGTGGTTTCACTGACTGTGGACAGCCAGAATACTTCTGCACAAGAATCACTGGTTGATAAGTACTCTGAAAACACTGCCAAATACAGCCAATTATCTTTAATAAGGTGGGAGAAATACAACACTTATAATTTGTCCTAAGTGCAGACTGCACAAACGTTGCATTATCAGTTTTTACATGCCTGGGCAGGCAAGCATTGTTTGCTACTTTATTCTAGCAATCCCTCAGTGAAACAGCACCTACTGCTGGAAATTCTGCCACAAAACTTTACTTCTCTTTTGGAACTTAGCGATACGAAGTTATGGGCACAGAGCATTAAAAGAAAAAACAACAACAAAAAAAAAGCACAAAAGATAGCATTTCACCTCGTTGAGAAATCTAACACATATCTTGTGCCCAAAAGAGCAACAAGCCATATAGCTGAACTGCTGAACTAGCCAGATGTGACCCAGAGCTGAGTCACAAGACAGTGACAGGCAATGCTTATCTCTGTGTGCCTTTCTTCTTTCATCACATGCTTCAGAGGAAGTCAGCTGTAAAACCAGAAGCATCATTCCTGTAATACGCTTTGGCTTTGTGTGAGGGTGTAAGAGTATAAGCAGTACAATTTCCAGCAGAATCATAATTATTACACAAGTGTTTAACATTTTAAACATCCATACATGCCTTCTAACTATGAAGAATGTTACCAAAACTCTGTCCAGGAGCAGAAGGCAGATGTTCAGGAATGAGATCAAGTTCTCACGTGAATATGTACTCATAGCTGCATTCCACAAGTCTTAGTAAAGAGACTTACTAACATCCACAGACCTCACTTTAACCTTAGATTAGTACAGATCAGTAGGTTATGTCTCTAGTCAGAGATGACACATTTGCAATATGAGAAGTAGATCTGTCAGCTCTTGTCCCAGCCTAGATTCTTGCTATATTGGCAACCAAGAACAGAAGCAGTGATCATAACTTCAACTAATCACCTTGTAAAACTGGGAACTTATAACGCAACAGAGCTTTTCTGCAGACTTGGAAGTGA
Source organism: Odontophorus gujanensis (assembly GCA_013399175.1). Lineage (NCBI taxonomy): Eukaryota > Metazoa > Chordata > Aves > Galliformes > Odontophoridae > Odontophorus > Odontophorus gujanensis. Next base: position 117,198 of record VXAB01009744.1, on the reverse strand, counting down.
AACTGTGATTTACAAGAACACTAACTCCTTTATGTGGTTGAATATTTGTTGTTGAAAACTCAATCAACAGAATAACTACTTACAGTACTCCTTTGAGATGAAATACACAGCTAAAGAGAAAGGATGTTATTACACACCAATCAAGAAATTGCTGAGACACCATCAGCTCCAAAGAAAAGCTAATGCCATTCCCACAGGCCTCAAGCTACCGCTTTAAATAAGAAATACTCTTTATTCACTTATTTTTATTACATTACCAAATAGAATTGAAAAAATATCCTAAAGCAAGTCCAGCAGACATACCAAGTTTATGCATCAAAACAGACTTCATACAGGATATAAATACCCACGAAAAAAACATCCAAAACATTTTATAACACGTTACTGAGATCACTTCAAACTACCCAATTAGAAAACAATCCAGTTATATTGATTAAGTAATTAGTTGGTGAGCAGAGTACTGACTGTTGTAAGCTTCAGCTCAGATTACAAACAAACAAGAACTCCGCAATTAAAATACACTGCTATACTTGGATGTAAAGATTTACCATACGCTTCTTCTCACAAGACAAAACCTTCCAGTGTGCCCTCTTTGTCTTTGCAATGAGTATCTTCAGCTTATCATGCCCTGGACAGAACATCTAGCAGGAAAGACAGGAGCTGAGATATAAGCCAGTTCACAGCAGACAGTTTCACAGTGTTACTAACACCCACAGTACAAAGAAAATGGCAATAGGAGCAAAAGCATCTGCAGTCACCTTAATTTAAATTACCTCTGCCTTCCAGAAGGAAAATCCCAAATTAGACAAAGAATCATAGAATCGTTTGAGTTGAAAGGGACCCTTAACAGTCATCTGGTCCAACTCCTGTGCAATGAACGCAGACACCTACAGCTATATCTGGTTGCTCAGAGCTCTGCCTAGCCTGGCCTTTAACATCTCCAAGGACACAGCATCCAGTGGACCTCTGGGCCAGGAACCATACTGTTTCACTTCAGGCTACATTCAGGCTAGAAGAGCTCCAGATTCACATGGCCACTTAGATTAACTATAAAACATGGTGTAGCTCAAGTCTGAATGTCTTGGCTCCAGTAATCACACAGCACTGAGAAACATTAACATTGCTCTCTATAGATGCGTAGTTTTACTCTTTTCCACTAAGGAAAACCCTTCTCTGACTAGTTGATTGCACTGAGAATAATATTCACATGAATTTTGAAAGACATGCAAAAGCAGTTTCAAAGAACAGTGGTCTGCAGGTGCTGCCTAATATCTAATCATGCACTTTCAGACTCCAGATTACAAAAAAAAACAAACAAAAAACTCAAACCCGAACAAAACAACCAAACTCACAGAAATCCTGCATTAATGAAATTAAGCCCAGACCAATAAAGTGTTTACCATAAACCCTCATACATAAGTCAAATTATGTTATGGTTGCTAAGTGAGGATGAGTTTATTTTGTATTTTCCAAGAAGCAGCTGTTGTGGTGAAATAGCAGATGCTCCAGTATGAGTACACAATAGAGAAGGTTCACGTTTCCACATGGGAAAGAGAGCAGTTGTTTGCCTAGTCCTTCACATCTCTTTTCACAGCCACTACTGCTGATGAAAAAGGGGTTAGTACAGAGGAAGATGATTTAGTCCAATCACTCAGATGTAGTAACACCAAGGATTTTATCTCCGTTTTGTGCCACCAAATCCTGCAAGGAAAGAAACATCTCAGATCCATCACAGCCATTCTTATTCATTCCCTGCAATTCTATAAGGCCAAGCTCCTGAGCAAATCTATAGGCTCCTAAAGAAGACAAGTCAAAACTTCTGCATAAATTACAAAAAGAAGCATTAGTTGTGGACTGACTGGCTCGAAAAATATTCTTTGCAGACAATCTTTCTTTTGTTTTATGTATGTATGTTTACTAGAGAAAGGCATGCTATTAATACATGTCTCAAAGGAGAAAATCTTAATCTTGCAGATAAAGACCACCCTAATATGGGCGGTACTATCCTCACTGGAGGTATGCACACAACACTGCTCTGCTTCTAGAAATAGTTACGTGCTCATCTATACTCAAGTCTTGACCGGAATAAAACCAGGAATGCTTGCTGAACCTCACTTAACATTCGTGCATTTTGCACAGATCGAAGTTTCTCAAGCTTCAGGAGATTAAAAGGCCTTGTGCCTTACCAGATGCAGTTCTTGTACTGCTGCCTTGTGTGGAATTGCCGGACTGCCTGTGCATTGGATCTGCCCATGTACTGAAATATGAGGAGCGTGGCTGTGCTCTGGTGAGAGAAACAGAAAAGGAAAAAAAAAACTAAAAAACAGTGGACCAAAGACTGTCTTCAAAGAAAAGGTTAGAAAACTTGTTCATGTGTTTGAACTCAAACATGTTTTGAGGACACTAATCTTAAATAAGAGGCCACTGAAACTAGGGGGTGAACATCAAGGGACCTATAAGTAAAAAATACATACACAGTGCTTAAATATAAGTACCACGTATTAGAATACTTAACTATCAAGTCAAGAAACCTTCAAATGTATCCTAACTTTTTAAAAATCTTAATGAGGTTAGCCCAATAGAACAAGACCTGACCTTTCATCCCTTACACTTCAAAGTTTCATTCAAAGTGAAATTATAGACTATTTCTATTGTTGATAAATTACTGCCTAGGTGAACGTTACTTGATTTCTGAGACAAAGACTGCACAGTGAACACTTTATACCTCAAACTTTCACTTCTTAATAAAGGGGCAATCTGGTAAGTCGTCTGTTGTTACCAGGAAAATACTTTACAGAGAAGGAAAGATACTTCGCTACTCCTGCCCACGTGCCCTTATTCCCAATTGTAAGAACTAAATGTGACTATTGAATTTGTTATATTATTAGGTTCCTAGGAAATTAGGCTTGATACATGTGTAGTTCTTCGACAAATACAGGAAACTGCTTGCATTCTGAGAATTTGCTGCAGAAGCTAATGTATTTTCTCTAGCAAAGGCTAAAACAGCAGCAATTGCCACACTTAAACTGTTTCCTTAAGAGTGATGCACCTTTAGTGGTGTATGGTAATGACCCATAGCTACTTATTTCAGCACAGAAATAGCATGTGAACGTTGTCCATGTTGTTTTTTCCAAAAATGCAACTTACTCATGACTTACAAGCCCTCTGGAAAACCACATATTTTGGATTTCCATACATAAGTCATTAGAGACTGGAGAGTTAAGACAGTTTAGTCTGACTGCACTAAGTATTGCAGAAGAGCAAGTGCCACCCATACTAACTTCAGGAGAGATGACACTGACACAAGAGAACTATTTACATGTGGTTTTATGCTTCATGTTTTTATCTGTATTTTAAAACAGCCTGGATACTGATTGTTCAAATGTTCATTTTAATTTTGAAAGCCATGAAGTCAGGTCAGAGAATGCACTTAAAGCAGAATGAAGAACCTTAGGAACTTCAGTATTTTCTCCTCAAGAAAGGTGTTCAGAATATCTTTGCTACAGATTGTACCTCAAAGTAGTTCTAGAGGTAGGATTTTAGAGCTGAATGATACATACCTGAAAACTTAAAAACAACATAAATATACATTATATGCCAGCCAAAATCTTGTATATTTAAATTCTGACAGCATTTTATTTTACCTCTGACTGCCAGCTAAGTAGCCTAACAAGCCTCCTGCTCCTAATCCAGTCCAAAATCCTGGTCCCGAATTGGTTTCATGACTGGAACGATTCCCAAAGCTGTTGTCACCTTAAACCAAATGGAAAAAAGAAGTATCAGTTAATAGCACTTACTCCTCAGGCTGGCTGTTGCAATAAGACTGACATCTTAAACATAGTGGCAAATTAGAAATTAAGCTCTTCTTGATTTCAACTGATTCTTGATCAAGCTTGTCTTGAAAGGTAGTCTCAAAATTTCAAAAACAGAAACAAACTAACAGAGGTAAAGATTTTCACATCAGAAATAGAATTTCACTCTTTTTCAGTCTCCATGTTTGGAAAACACGGCAAAGTCAGAGCCTGCAGATTTTACAAACAGACAGGATAGATTAAAATAGAAAAGAAAGTAAAGAAATAGTCTGCTTGCTTGAGCAAATTAGTAAGGAACAGAAACCAAGTACCATAAAACATCATGGAAGATTAATTCTGACTTACATTATCAGTTGAAATCAGACTTCTACATGTGACTTGATGCCACTGAGAGAAATATAAGCTCACCTTAGGACAAAATACCCATTAAACTATGGTATGTTAATCAGGGAGACAAACCAACTAATTTACCCAAAAGCACCATGGCTGAATGCTGATTCAGAAGTCGGCCTTTTTTGTCAAAAAAAAATCTAGAGTAAACATGTAGATCATGTCAAACTACTAATAGAAGAAAGTAACTAATATACTCTAGCTAAATGAGTTTCACAGGGAACATTCTCTATGATGAGGGAATCTGAAATGAGGCAAGTTAAATGTTAAGAGGAATAAGTGAACTACTTTGGTTTTCACTATCACCCAAATTTTCAAAGACAGACGTGTGCCTGATACAGCCCTATACACTGAGGCACGCTTTTGCTCCACTATGAAACAGAAGGCAGATAATCAATCCTCACGTGGCTCACACTATGCATTTTAAAGTTTCTCCATTTTCAGAATCAACCAAGAAAAGATACTTTCAAGCTCAACCCATGCTAGATTTCAGACTCTGTCCGCTAGAAGTATGTTTGTGGAATAAACTTACAAGGAACAGGATAGAAGAAAGCAATCCTTCACTTTAAAATTAAAACCATGTGTACACTGAATGTTTATTTTGATTTGCCTATGTCTAGTATGACAGAACCCTGTAATGACCACAATAATGCCTCAGGTAAGAGGCACACATACAGAAGGTTACTCACCAGTGCACGTACTAAATAGACAGGTTGTCTGAAATAACTACTTTGAAGTCCATTTGCAAACTCACAAGTTAATACAGAACCTTAACCCCCTTCCCCTAATTTTCTGCGCCAGGTACATATGCTGAAGTGCTGCAAATGCCCTGCACAATTTTATCGAGAAGAGTTGTACTGGCACCCCCTGTTGACAAGTGGTTTCAGCTAACCTGCACGAAGGCATTAACGTTTGTTAACATTAATCAAAAGTTTACGTTTGAATAAGTAAAACTTAACTCTTGCTATTAGCTACTTGGAAGGACCACTCCTCTATCTCACAAAAATAAATAAATAAATAAATGAGATCTTGTTTCAAGGTAATTTGAGCGTCAAGGTCACAAGCATTACACATTTGCAAGGTTAATTTAATTGATCAGGCACCCGATGAGTAAGTTTTACTTGCTTCTGACTACCTGATCGCAGTCACCAGTTTTCTGGGAAAATAAAAGAGGTGTATGTTTTCCTAGCAATCTCATCACTACTTATACAATTTTCAATTCCAGATGAAAGAAGCACATGAGACACAGGTCTTGCGTAGACTGTTCTCTCCACTGGGAATTTAATCATTTGATCACTGGGACTATAGCAAATCACCTGTTAAACCAAGGATTGGTACAAAATATTCATTTCTAGCAAATTAGTTGTGAAGAAGCCAACAATCAGGTAACAACAGCTGAAAGAACATCCTGCAGGTAAGATAGTGCTTGTTCCTGAGCACTAAGACACGGCTTATATTCCTACCTGTGAAGCTGGACTTAAAACCAGGAGGAGGAGGTGCCTGATGACTCTGCCAGGAAGGACCAGTGAATCCATTGCTATCACCAAAACTCTGCTGGGGCTGTTGGTTACTAAGGAAGAACTTGTATACGCCAAAGGCAAGAATCAGTAGAACAATTACAAAAATTGCTCCAGCACCAGATTCAGAAGAATCCTTCGTTGACTGGTAATAGCCAGAACCAAAGCTTCCAGAATTCTTTGCTTTCCATTCACCTTCTTTCGTCAGCTCTAATCTGAACAGCAAACTGCAAGAACCTCTTAAGATGTAAGGATCATCTGGATAATTATAGCCTTCACAGCTCACTTCAATTTGTCCAAAACGAAGAGTACTTTCCAAGTCCGCCTTGCACTCCCACTAAAAAATAAACAAAACCAAGTAGTAGCTATTCTTTCAGGGATGAAAATATCAGCCTGCATTCCCAAACATGTTAGACAATGCTGTAATTTACAAGAAATCAGATAAAAAGCAATAGAATAAGAAATTTCTGAGCTCTCCTGTTCTGAAAAAGGCTTGGAATCTGAGAATAGCTAGGAACCTTTTTTAAAAATCCTTCAAGTTAAAGTGATTTAATTGTTTAGAACACAGAAGTTACAAGCCAATTTCTTCACTGGACAAGTGTTTCAAGTATCCCTTCTTCAGGTAAAGCAACACTTCTAAAAATAACACATCCCATCTCTGACAGTTACTTAAGAAATGTCTCACCCACGTAGACTGGATGACAGCTATAAAAATAGACCTTGGAAGCCTGAAAAGCAGTGCAGGTGATTATATTTACGTACAGACCAATGTAAAAATAAATCATGCCAGACATAACTAGGGAATCTAAGGTGACAATTGACAATAGATTAGGATTTTGCAGGTAAACTTCTCAGTCTCACATTTCCTTGAGTCATCTGAACTTTGGTATCAACTCTACCTGCAACTAATACACACTTTGAAAAACGTAGTTTCCAAATTAGTAACTCAGTATAGCAGTACACACTGCAAATTCCAAGTGGGCTGTGCTTTTACAATATTAGATCAATTACAACAATAAACTTCAGCTTTGATCCCTTGTCAGTCCATTGACAGAAGTGTAGGCAGCAACAAATAAAACAGCTCTTTATTGAAATACCAGAGTAAACTATAAACATAGTTTATAGTTTAGCACAGAATATATGCTTCTCTATCATAGAATCATTTTGAGTTGGAAAGGACTCTTAAAGGGCATTTGGTCCAACTCTCCTGCAAGGAACAAGGACACCTACATTGGGTTGCTCAGAGCCTCATCCAGCCTGAGCTTGAATGTCCCCAGGGATGAAGCATCCATCACCTCTCTGTGCAAATTGTTGCAGTGCCTCATCATCCTGAAATCTAATTAATTTCAAAGTCATAAAAGCTTTGACTTACTTTTTAAAAGGGGAGAAGCAACATAATTAAATACCTGTAATCCTTTCTGCTCTAGAAACTGTGAATACGTTCAGCAATACTGAAGCAAGAGCATCCTCAAAGAGTTGCCTAAGTTTGGTTGTATAAATTCAAACAACATCTCAGCTAACAACACCGAAGTGTTTTTACATTAAAGCCTTCATGGATAATTCATAAAGACACATACAAACACGCACAATGTTTTCAGTACTCAGGGTAACCTTTAGCTGTTCTCTAATAGAAAGGGAAGTGATGCTCTGGTCGGTTACTTTCTCTTTCACAAGTTACCAGTTCTGCACGAGGAGGGCTCCACTCCAGTTTAACAGACTTTAACTGCTGTTACCTGTACATCGTAGCCGTCCCAGCCTCTGTTGTAGCACTGAACGACCTCAGGGATGTAGGAGCATCCAGCGCTGCCTCCAGTGCACTGAAGCTGAGGGACTGCAGCTGTGCGCCGTGCCGTGGTGTAGCGGCCCCGCTGCAGAGTGAGCACCTGCACGTCCCGCAGCAGGACCCCTGCAACGGGCAGCAGCGTGGTCAGCACAACCACATCCCACCACCCTACTCTCGCAGGGAGACAGGAACGGCTCGGAGCTTCCAACACCCCCCGCACACTCTGTCCCAGCCGATGCCACAGCCGAGATAACGGCCGACCCGACCTCAGAGCCCCTCGGCGAGCTGCCTTCCCGCAGCCTGCACCCCCAGACCCTCGCCCCACTGTCACAGCAACAGCGCAGTAGAACGAGGCTGCAGGCCCGCGGCTCCTCCCGCCGGCAGTCCCCTAAGCACCCACAGCTCTCACCCTGTTGTTCCCAGCCCCGCGCGGTGCCGACAGCAGCACAGAGAAACAGCAAAAACGCAGAGACCACCCGTCCGACCGCCATGGCAGCTCTGCAGCAGGCAGACACGACTCAGCGCTTCCCGGCGCAGGCCGCCACGCCTCACCCCGCCGCGCCGGAACGGGCGGGGAAGCGGGGCGGAGCACAGCCCGCGGCGCGGGGCGGCAGCGCGAGCAACGCGCGATACCTTCCCCTTCCGGGAGGGGGAAGGCTGCTGCCGCAGTTCCGTTTCCGGGCAGCGGGACGCGCAGAGCGATGGCCGGCATCAAAGGTGTGCGGGGCGGGAGCGGCTGTAGCCCGCAGGCGATCGGGGATGCGCGGGGAGACCCGGCCGGTGCACGGCTCTGGCGACAGAGACACAGAGCCAGGCCGGCTCCGGGACTCCTCCCCGCTTGTTTGCAGGCTGTGGCTGACGTTTCGTGCGGCTGGTCGCAGGGCTCACCTGTTCTGCGTTTGTGTTTTCACAGCTCTCATCAGCCTGTCCTTCGGGGGAGCGGTGGGACTGATGTTCCTGATGCTGGGATGCGCCCTTCCTCAGTACAAGTAATGCGTCTGCTCCGCGTGCTCCGCGTCCTTTGTCATGTCTGGTTGCAGAGTGGTTTGGTTCATAATTAATGAGTGATTCATCTTGTGTGTGTGAGAGGCTCGTCTCTACGCCGGGTAAAGCAGCGTTTCACAACTGCAGCTGCTGTCTGTGCACTTGTCCTATTGATTCCGATCACTTTGCTTCCTAGAGGCAGGAAGGAATGCATCAAGAGTGTGAGAAGTCAACCCTATGGGTTTGATTCTTTGCAGCTTAAATCACAATCTTTCCTATTGATTTATTCAATATGAGATAAATATCAAATTCACTAGTTGTCATTTACAGTTTTCCATATATGTGACTAGTTTTCCTACATTAGCTCTTCTCTATGGTAAAATCTAAGCTGGTGGCACAAAGCCTTAGCAGTGAGATTATTACACTGTCATACTTCAAATAACATGATTTAATTTTCACTGCACTGACATATCTGGTGAGCTGTGAGCAATAAAAGATACGATGTTGAACAGATGAAGCCAAAACTATGTGTCAAATGGTTTGGCTTCTGACTATTGGCAGAGAACACTACTCTGATCCCACACATGTACTCAAACTTTACGTGCAAAAACAAACTGAAGATTTTACAAAGGTCTCTGTAGTTCAGAAGTAAAGCTGACAGGTCAGACTTGGATCTTAAGATCATCATTTGCTTCACAAACGTCCTCTGAATGAGGTCTCTGTTGCTACAGTTGAGGTCAGCTGAAGCATAAGTGTGGTATGTTGGATTTACGTCATTTTATTCCAAAGTGAAGGGATTGCCTTGTCTGGGCTTGTGTCCATCTCTGCCAAGTGTGGGAACTGGATGGGGAAAATACCTTACATTGATTTTTGGGAAGAGTGGGAAGTAAATTAAGTTAACGTTGAATTTCCTTTTTTCTTTTTCAGCCAATACTGGCCACTGTTTGTTTTGTTTTTTTACATCCTTTCTCCTATCCCGTACTGCATAGCAAGAAGATTAGTAGATGACACAGATGCGACGAGTAACGCCTGCAAGGAGCTAGCTGTATTTCTTACTACAGGCATTGTTGTCTCAGCGTTTGGACTGCCTATAGTGTTTGCCAGAGCAGAACTGGTTAGTACTACTTCAATCTCTGAAAGTATTCTTTGCTAGGAAGCATTTTTTTTAATTAACTGAAGGTAGAACTGTGATGCACTGGGCAACTTCTATAAATGTGTACTGAAGATGCTTGAGGTGGAAACAGGAGTTCCTTCAAGAAAAAAAAATCTTAGAAATGAAAGTATGGCAAAAAAGATATATTTGCTGATTGCTTTATGTGGTCATAGAATAGACTCTAACATGCTATGTGCAGTAAAAAATGAACATGAGAACTTAGTAGGCAAATAGCCAAATACAAAGAAGTTCACAGAATACCTTGAAGGCAGTTGGTAGAATAATTGAGTTAAAGAAGTCTGAATATAACAGTGCATTTTACTACTCACTGTGAAGGACATGTGATTTTTTTCTTAATCTTCGGATTTATCATTATAATGTCTTTCCCAGTGCATGACTTTCCACTGACGTCCTTTAAAAGATGACCATGTTCACTCGAATTTCTGAGAATACTAAAGCAAAAACTATAAAACGTATATCTCAGTCAGGAACAGACTAGCCAGTCAGTTTTAATGCCTCACACCCTTTGACTACTCTCCTTGGAAAACATTCAGCTTTGTTCTTTGTAATTGTTACTTGTAAATCTGCTGATATTTTACAGGCCTCTATCCTTGCCTGTCTTTAAAGCAAATAAGAAAAAACAAACAAACAAAAAAAAACAAACCAACCAACAACAACAAAAAAACTCCTGTGGCTAGCAAGTATAGCTGGGGTTTGCAAAAATTTGCTGCTGTTGCCTAGACTCATTTTACTGTTTCTGGATATAAAACAAAATGTCCTTGCCTGCTAGCCAGCACTTTGAGCGGGGCTAGAAGAAAGTGCAGTGCTGCTTGGATGACTATATGATTTGGTCAAGCCCTTTAAGATAAGCCAAACCCAGCCTTCTTGCCATAATGAGGTACTGTTGTCTTTTATTGTGGATCTATTGCTGAATTTTTTGTCTATAACATGATATCCAGATGTTACATTTTGTCTTGTCAGTGTTTGGTTCAGGGTATATCTAACCAAATTCCACTTGTTCACAGATTTACTGGGGCTCATGTGCGCTTGTTCTTACGGGGAATACAGTCATCTTCGCTACGATCCTAGGATTTTTCTTGGTCTTTGGCAGCAATGATGACTTCAGCTGGCAGCAGTGGTGAAAGGAAGATAGAGAACTATCATAGACATCTTGTCATTCAGTGGCCATCCATACAAATGAGAGAATGGGCAATAAAGAGAAGTAGTGTAGCAAGCCTCTCCAGTATTCTAGACACCCCTTTTTCACCTTGTTTGTTCTGAGTGTACTGCTGTTTTAATGATGGGTTTCTAGGTTTCTATCAAGTGAAGAGATAGCTGATTCCATTTTTACCTTTGGTATGTTTTTAGGTGCTCTCTTGGTTTAAAATTGTTGTTCGTGTTCTGTTCAGTGTTTATGTGAAGCTTTAAAGCTGAAACAATAATGTTAAAATATGGTTTTAAAGCAAGTTTAAAGTTGGGTGGTTTTTTTAGCATTAATACAGTGCTTCAATTTTTTAATGTGGCGATTAAATTATAAGCTGAACCGAGGTAAGCAATTGTACACCACCACTGTCAGTTACAGATACACAGCTTGTTATAATTTTAGAAGAGGCAAGGGTGGGGGTGTACCAGTTACAGACTTTTTCTTCTGCCTGTACCTCAAACTGGGTGATGAATGTTGATAGCCTTCATGTAAGGAAAAGGCTGAGAAGCAGGTGGAGTTATTTGGGAAGAATCCTAAATTTAAGCACCGCTTGCACTTTACCTGCTTCGTTACCAATTTTTGTGTGTGGATGTGACATTCAAATACTCTGTAAATGTGGTAATATTATGACATGCAAAACCAAACTGCGTTGTAGGGGGAGGGGAAAAACAGATATAAATTCCATTTTTTTAAAAACAAATATCTTTTGAATTCTATTTATAACTATTGTATGGTTTTGAGCTTTTATGTCAACTTTTTACCATGAAGAGGGTAAAATGTTCATTTATGGAACTACTGGTATGAGTTAATTTGAAGCATATACAAAACTTTTCTCCTTCCTCTTTTTAATTTATTTTATACATACCATGAATGGAATAAAACTTTTCAAATGTAAATTAAAACCTTATGTTAAACTTTTTTTAAGAGTGATTTTTTTTTTCTTCTCCCCCTCCACACACTTTTTTTTCTTCACACAATGCAGTTGATGCATGACTTTTGAAAGTCGCCGGCTGAACTGACTTTACTGACCGCTCTAAAGTTCTTACACTATGAGTTAATAAGATTTGATGTTATGTCTGTAATTGTAGACTTGTGTTCTGTAAGATTACACACGTAGCTTCAAGTACTTAAGACATTTTTAGCATACCTCTCAATTGTCTGGATTTTTTCATTAAAGAAGTTTGCCATTATACATTCCATCTTGAGACAGTGGATGAGTACCAGTTAACCAAGTTCAGTTGTACCACAAAAATGATAAACTTGATCAAATGTACTTCTAAGCTATATTTAAAATATATTTAAAAGTTCTAAGAAATTTACTGTGCATATTTAAAAGCTGCTGATTTCTTAGCTGTTACATAACAGTCAAGCAGAATGAAAAGGCACGGCATAGCAGGCCTTAGCTGTAATGTTCGTACACATGTAAATAAAATACAGAGTTTGAATATCTGAATATAAATAGTAACTTAAGTGATAGGATCGTGAAACTTTTATCAGCAAGTGGGGGCAGCATTGCTGCTTTGTTAATGTCATCCTGTGTATAAGATCAGAGCTTAATTTCATCCATACCAGTAGAGGAATAAATAGGTGTCAAGTGCAGAAGTCAATGGGCAGAAGGAAGTATTTCAATCAGTAGTAAGTGCTTCACCAAATTGTCTGTGATGGCAACATTCAAAAATGATGCGCAGCTGTAAAATTATTCATTTCCTGACCTTTTTTGGTGACACTTTCAGCATCTCTTGACTCTCAAACAAGAGAGTTCAGAAAAATGCTCCAAACTTGTGGCTGAATTGGCAATCTTTGCCCTTTCAAAGGAGGAACGCTTCAGATTGGTACAAATTTGAGTTTACTGATTAGTGGTCAGGAACTGTGTGATCAATCCCACGGTTCCTGTGCTGCTAACCTGCTTCTTAAATGCGATGCTACTCTGAATTTCCAGGCTGTAGAACCACCTGTGTCTTTGTTGGCAATGCATTTTTTTTGTATGTTGCGGTGCGAGATTCTTTGGCTTGCACACTGAGTTCGTGCAGCCCAGCCCTGACTTACCAGCCAACAGTTGAGAGGGTAGATCTTTCCTTATAGTAAGCACTGAGACAGCATTGCCATCCTGTACAGCTTTGAACAAGAATTTTAAATAGCAGTCTGAGTTCTATACGTTTAATCCAAAAGTACTCTCATAATAAAGAGCGTTTTGTTTCAAGTACTAATGGTGTACTTTCTTGCTTTAACACCGTTGTCACACCTGCTGAACAAACAGCAGCAGGTGACTCAGACCTCGGCTGAGTTTGTTCCATTTGCCTTCAGCTACCGGTGCTGCCTTTCCTTCAAGACCCAGGGCCATTTTACACGTGCAGACACCCAAACCCCTATTTGTAAGCTCTGGAAAGCAGCAATGAGGCCGTCTCACAGCTCCCTCAGCCCGTCTTCAGAGGAGAGGTCCTCCTCTGCTGCGATACAGACACATTTATTCACTTTTCATTCACGTACACCGCCTATGGCAGTCCAAGCCGCACACGCCGCCCCACGCACCGCTAGGGGAAGGCACACCGCGTAGAGAGGCAGGGCAGGAGGGAGGGAGGAGCGCGGGCAGCCCTCGCCCACGCTCGGGACGTGGCGGCGCGGCCTTTCCGCTTCCGGGGTTGCTCCCGCAGCTCCGCTCCCGGTTCTGAAATGGCGGCGGCGGCTGCGGGCGGTGCTGGGGCGGCAGCGGCGCTATGGAGCGAGGTGAACCGCTGCGGCCAGAACGGTGACTTCGCCCGCGCGCTCAAGTCCGTCAACAAGAGTGAGTGAGCGAGAGAGCGGCCGCCCCGGCGCCGTGTGCTCGTAGTGCGTTGGGGCGGGGGGCTCGGGGAGCGGGGCTGGGCGGGGAGCCTGGCGGGAGCCGGGCGCGGTGATCCCGCGTGCTTCCCACGTGGAAGAGGCTGTCAGAGGCTGTCATCCTCCTGTCATCAGGAGTGGCTGTTAACCCACACTGCCGAGCCCACCGCTGCGCCGCATCCTTCAGCACCGCGTTTGCAGGTACCCCCACAGCTGTGTGGGCAGCCTGTGCCGATGCATCGCACCCTTTCGGTGAAGAAACGTGTCCTCACACCCAGCCCGAACCTCCCCGGCCACAACTTGAGGTCGTTCCCTCTCGTCCTTTTCCCTGGGAGCAGAGGCTGACCCCCACCTCAGTACCACCTCCCTTCAGGCAGTTGCAGAGAGCCATAAGGTCTCCCCTGAGCCTCTTCTTCTCCAGACTCAACAGCCCTGTTTTCCTGACCACACCTTACGTGGCACTGAGGTTTTGGCACCGTTCTCTGTCCAGAAGTGCCAATGAAAGGTTTGTCCAGGTGTGCACAGCCCCTTTGGTGCAGCTCTGTTCCAGGAAGGTTAACACAGCAGTCAGTTCTGCTAAGTTCAGAGCTTGTACTGAGTTCTTTTACACTGGCAGGGTTTTCTCATGAGCTGAACCAAGGCACGCCATCCCAGAACCCTTTCACAATGATGCAACTGTTAGATGTTTTTTTCCAACTTTAACAGTATATGACACCTGAAAAGCTTTAGTCTGTCTGCTAACAGTTTAGATCCTTCCATTAAAACTGCTTTCCTCTCCAGTTCTGCAGATCAACAAAGATGATGTGACTGCACTTCAGTGTAAAGTGGTATGTCTCATCCAGAACGGGAGCTTTAAGGAAGCCCTCAGCATAATCAACACCCACACTAAAGTCTTGCCCAGGTGAGTTGTGCCTTAATGTAATTTCTAAAAAATATGAAATTGTGAGTCCCTGATACATTGTGCAGCTTCAGATGGAGGGAACTAAGCAGCAGCAAAATCAAGAGCAGGAAGTGCCAGAGCCATTGGAATTGAGGGTCTCAATAAGATGCTGATTTACTCTGAGAGATGGTCTGTATCAATCTGAAGTGGTTTAGTGGCTTGTTTTTTCAGTTGCAGAGATTGTCCCCTACCTAGTTTTCAGCTACCTCCATGAGCTGATTTTGCTTGTTGATGTGGGTGAGCACCATAGTTGGTGGAAGGGAAGGAGATGATTTTTGTAGAAGTGAAGAGGGACAAGCCCTTGCTAGTGGCAGCAAGCTGTTAGCTTTGCATGGCATTCTCATGGGGTCTCATGCTCTTTGGGGTCCTTTTCTTTCACTGTCAGGACAGTGCAAACCCTTTGTATGTGTTCTCAGAATCAAGACCTTGAAGACAGCTTGTGTTTTAGTACAAGTCAAGTTTCTTTAACCCCTTTTACGTCATTAAGCAGATTTAATTCTCTTCCTAATAAAGATGCCTGTTGTGCAATGACTGAGATAAGGATTTTTACCCAAGAACTGTCTGGCAGCAGCAGTTTTCTATTTCAGATACTGTTTTTGTTAAGGAGCTTCTCAGAAAAGTGTGTTGTGGTATTAGGGTATTAGAAGTTGTTTAAGACTTTTATATTACCCAACAGCTAAATAATTCAGTAATCTGTGATCACGTGCTCGCCTCTGGTGTTTGGCTTTTTGGGAATCTAGTAGTCTGTGACTGATAAGGGCTGCTTAAACAAACGTGTTTAGGTGAGCAAAAGTTGTTGCATGAATACTGCATCCTGCTGTTAACCTTTGTCTTGTCCTTGCAGTGATGTTATTGCCTTTGAGAAGGCCTACTGTGAATACAGGTTGAATCGCATTGAAAATGCTCTCAAGACCATTCAGAGTGCCAGTCAGCAGACAGACAAACTGAAGGAGCTTTATGGACAAGTGGTAATAAACTTTTCTTCCTGGTGGTGGTTTTGTATGCTGGATGCCTTGTGCCCCTGCACTATTGTGGGAAAGTAAGAGGACAGAGTTTCCTTCTCTGTCTTAAGGGTATGAAGGGGTACAGTTCCCAAGTGCTCCAGCTTGTATGGAGCTTCAGTTGCTTGCTGGGTAGGGAATTTCTTGACTGCTGTTGAGCCAAAGAAAGAAATACATTAATAATTCCCTTTCTTTTCCTGAGTCTGGCCTGATTTAGAAGCCAAGGGGATGAAGGGCAGAATAGGATTGATCCTTTATGTGGTTAAACCCTCTGTTTGCATACCTGTCCAGGAATGGTTTATGGGACCCAGTGTCTCAGGCATTAGAAGTGAAGCAGAAAAGCCATTTCTTTTGTTTTCTCCGTGATTAATTAGAACAGTTTTGCAAAGACAATTTTTGTCTGCTTTCATTGCTTGAGTCCTAGCGTATAGAATGTGCCCAGATGCAAACATTAGTCACATTCAGCCTAAAACATACAGTGCTTTGCTGCTGCCAGTCTGCGAGGAGGGAGAAAGAGGGCAGGGAAATGCTGTTCTGAAGGCTAATCCTTCCTGTTCTCAGCTGTACAGGTTGGAGCGTTACGATGATTGTCTGGCTGCATACCGGGATCTCATCCGCAACTCCCAGGATGAGTATGAGGAAGAACGAAAAACCAACCTCTCTGCTGTTGTGGCAGCACAAAGCACGTGGGAGAGAGTGGTGCCAGTAAGTGAGTTGCTCACTTCTTGCTTGGCTCTTACTTTGTTGTGCAGTGTGAAGGAAAGTCCTTTGTACCGTGACTTAAAATTTGCCAGTTGCATGCCCTGGTAAAATTGTCTCTAAAATAGTTTTATGTAGCGAGTTAATTTTGCAAGGAATAGTTTGAGTGTATCTGAAAACTACAGCTTGTGTCTGTAGCCAATATAGAACAGTTGGTGTTTACGTTTGTTTTCCATGCTAGGAAAATTTGGGCCTTCGAGAAGCTACCTACGAGCTGTGTTACAACAATGCGTGTGCATTGATTGGACAAGGAAAGCTAAATGAAGCAATGAAGAAACTACAGAAAGCAGAAGGTAAAATCATGGTGAGGTGAGAAAAGCTTTGTGTGATAGAAGTAGTTACGTGCTTTTCCTAGGCACACTTGAAGACAGAGAAGTTTTAACTCTCGATTGACATCGGAATTTTTTATAGGTGTCCAGGTGGTTCTTGTCAGAACTGGTGTTAATGTAGAAACATTCCTCTGCTGCTCTTTTCCAGAGCTACACATGCATGTAGCATCTCCTGGCTCTCTTTCAGCCCCCTGATGGAGGTTGAATTCCTTTGAGCAGTTTTTCTGAAGTGGGAAGTAGACTTTGTGTCATCTCTTCTCATATAATAGATGAAACACCTCATTCTTAACTCTTGGTTTTGTGACTGCATATATACATATCTGTGTGTATATATAAGTATAGAAATGTGTGCGTGGTCTGAATTAGCCATAATATTAGTTTCAAACAAATGATGTTTCCTTTTTCTGTGAAGATGATTTTTTTTTCAGTAGGGTGAAAGGGAGACCTTGGGGCATGGGAATTTTTGTGTTTTTTTCCTTTTTTAAAAAGGAACGCTGAGACAGAAAATGAGTTTTTCTGATCTATTTGCTCTTACAGATAAATAGGTCAGTTCTGCCCTGATTTTGATGATAGAATAGCAGCTCTCCCTTACAACTGTTCTATTTTGAGTGTACAATTCTTGACATTAGTGAATCTATATGCTCTTATAATATTCCTTTGGAAAGCAAAACAAGAAATGTTCTGACAAGGTACACAAGAAAGTTAAGAAGCGGTCTGTGCTAAAAACTGGTGGAATTGCTTTCCTGTAAAGCACCTTAATTGACTTTGGTGGTAGTTAATACTAAGAGCTGTGTGAGCCTGATGGGATAGATCAGCAGGTAGGTTCAAAGAAATTTGTTCAGGAAAGAGAATAAGTGTGTGACTCTGTGCTCAATAGGCAGCTTTGGGAAAGATGGTATCTCCTGTTTTTCATGTTTCTTTGGCATAATCTTTTCCTTCGTGGGCAGTGTCATCACCAAACCTAAGACTCAGTTGCCTTTCATAATGCTACAGAAGTTTAGGATTGAGCATCTGCAAGGGATACATGAAAACAGTATATGCTTCTAGGCTTTTTTTTTCCCGAAAGCCTTCTAAATTTAATTCTTCCCTTTGTTTTTCTTGTAGAGCTGTGTCGCCAGTCACTCTCAGAAGACTCTGTAAGTTGTTGATGTTGTTATGGAAAGTTTGCTTTGCACCAACATGAATGAGGCTGAGGTCATGCTGTGAACAGCCAGATGACAGTCAAAATATACAGTTATTACCCAGCAAGACTTGCCGCTGCTGCTGGTACCAACTTACGAGGCTGGAGCAGCAACTGTAGCTGCTGCAGAAGTACAACACAGCAAGCTGTTTGCTGCTGTGCTCCTTGTGTTATTGCCTGTACTGGTACAGGCAGGATGGGTACAGTTTGAGATCTCCCTGTGTCCCTTTTATGCTATGTATGAATGTGCAGAGAGGGTGATGGGAAGCTTAGGTGACTTGTAGTCACTGCTGTTGGTTCAAGCAGAGGGGCACGTTCAGTACACAAAGGGTACCTTCAAACTCTTACAATAGCAGGTGAAGCTTTCCTTTTTTCTAGTTTAATCCAAATACAATTGCATTTGTACTGAAGCTTTACTTATAGTGGCTGTGGTTCTTTGCTGCTGACATGGCTTAAGAGGGCTTATAAACATTTGCCTGCAGAATGCTGAAGCCATGGGAGAAGAGTTGAGATTGCAGGTTGTTGAGTACTTTTTTTAAATTCTCGTTTTGCTTTGATTTTCTTTCAGGATGTGACCGAAGAAGACATTGAGGCTGAACTGGCCATTATTCATGGTCAGATGGCATATATCATGCAACTGCAGGGTCGTACAGAGGATGCTCTACAACTCTACAATCAAATAATCAAGTTGAAGTAGGGGCTTTTCTAAGCTTATTTTTCTAAAATAAGCTTTTCTAAATCCACCTATAGAAAGACCACTGTTCATAATAATGTGCTTTCTCCTTTCCTTATTTGCAGGCCAACAGATGTAGGACTGCTTGCTGTCATTGCAAATAATATCATCACAATTAACAAGGTATAGAATTACCTTGTTGCTTTCAATGTGGCCTTTTCTTGTGGCTCCTCAGCCTGCTTGTTTGCTGCTATGGAAAAGGAGGATAATCATGAATGGCTTTTTTCTTAAACAGTAGTTAAATCACAGACTCAAAGACCTTTTCTTGTTCAAGGAATGTAGGGACATCATCTAATCATGTGTGATTTTTCCTTAGGACCAAAATGTTTTTGACTCAAAGAAAAAGGTGAAGCTGACCAATGCAGAAGGTGTTGAGCATAAACTCTCCAAGAAACAGCTTCAGGCAATTGAATTCAACAAAGCTTTGCTGGCAATGTACACTAACCAGGTAGGAGAAAAACTGTAGTTGGCTACAGACTTAGCACCCTCCATAGTAATCTGACTAGGCAAAAATGGATATACAGTGTATCTGGCAGAAGGTATGACAACTTGGCTTAGGCACATAAGTGGGGAAGAAAATATCCTGTAAAGAACAGAATAGCTTGTTGTGTGGTGATGTGAGTGTTGCTGCATCGAGAGCAATGCAGAGATGACTATGGGGGAGAGAGAATGAATGTGTGGGGTTCTTAGATCCATCTGAACTAAGAGGTTTTGTTCTTAGCTCTTTGTATCCATTTCGGGGAATTCATTGCTAGCATTTTGTCTTATTAGATACAGCTGGACATTAGGCCAGTATTAGGTACTTGCAGAGATTGAACAAAATGTATTCTCTACTCCTACTCCTCAGGCAGAGCAGTGTCGCAAACTGTCATCAAGCCTGCAGTCACAGAGCCCTGAGCATCTTCTTCCTGTGCTAATCCAGGCAGCCCAACTGTGTCGTGAAAAGCAGCATACAAAGGCCATAGGGCTTCTGCAGGTAGGTTAAGACTAAGTACTCCTTTTGTCTTGCTCCCTTCAAACTTAGCTCTCTGTGTTTTCTGTGCCGTTTCCCTTTGTTTTGTCTGGTTTAAATTTCCAGGGTTATCTGACTGTGCTTATAATAGTTTAGTTTAATGCTGCTGGAAGGCATTTACACCTAAATAAACCATGCTGCTTTAAAAGGGAAAATATTGCCTTGCACCTCTGGCATTTGTAGAAGATTTCTTCTAGAGTAAGCAGTGGGTTCTGTGGCTTTGCGTGCAAGCAGTTTACAACAAGCCCTCTTGGGGAAGTAATGAGTGGTCTGGGATTGTAATCCAAGAGGACAGTGGGACACTGGCACAGTTTGAGACTCTCTTCTGCTGCATGCTGAAACCTGCCTGTGCTGGAAAGATTCCCTTGGCCCTTGCCAGCTTCCTGTGACTGAGCATAAGATCTGGTTCGCCAGAACAGCATCTTGATGCCCTTGCACATATTGAGTTTTTCTATCCTTGGATTCCAGGACTTTGCAGAGCAGCACCCTGCCAATGCAGCTGAGATCAAGCTGACGATGGCCCAGCTAAAAATTGCTCAAGGTATTCTGTCTCCTCTTTTGGGAAAGTGTCAGCACATAATAATGGCATGAGAGTTCAGGGAAAGCAGACTTTGGGGCAATTTCTGCTGTAGTCACTGTTGTGACACAGTACAGAACAGAGATGCTTTCAGTCAGGTATTCTAAATATACAGCTATGGCAGGATAGAGCTCATAGCTTAGTGCCTGAATGCTGAGGCTCTACAGATCTCTCACAGAGCTGCCCACAACTTTTGTGAATCATAGAATGGCTTGAGTTAGAAGGGACCTTTAAGATCATCTACTTCCAGCCCCCTGCCATGTGGGTTGCCATCCACTAATGAGACTGCCCAGGGCCCCTTCAAGCCTGACCTATAGAACACCTCCAGGGATGGGGCATCTACAACTTGTCTAGACAACCTGTTTCAGCACCTCACCGATCTGAAAAATTTCTAATTTAGATCTACCCTCATTTAAGTTTAAAATCTTTCCTCTTTGTCCTGTCACTATCAGACCATGTAAAAAATCATTCTCCTGTTTAGAAGTTCCCTTTAAGTACTGGAAAGCTGCAGAGAGGTCTCCCCCGAGCCTTCTCCAAGTCAAACAAGCCCAACTTCCTCTGTGTTTTCTTAGGAGAGGTGCTCCAGCCCTCTGAATCCACTCCAGCAGCTCTATGCCTTTCCTGTGCTGGGGGCCCCAGACCTGGCTGCAGCACTGTGGATGGGGCCTCATCACCTCCCTTGCTCTCTGACCACCACTCTTTCGATGCAGCCCAGGGTACTGCTGGCCTTCTGGACTGCAAGCACACATTGCTGGCTCATGTCAAGGCAGGACTGACAGGATTTAATGTGTTTTGGGTCAGGAGGCATCCTGCAAGCCGGAAAAGAACCTGCTTGCAAAAGCTGCTCGTGAACCCTTTCAGACTGTGGCAAGAGCAAGGATGGGATCCCTTATGTGGAGGTTTTTGTCCTTCATTCCTGGAAATGAGGGAAATGTTTTTGAGAAGGGGATTGTTACATCCCCTTTGTTTACCTTTGGAACTAGTGGAAGTTCACAGACTGGACCTTGCCTTGAACTGTGACCATGGCACTAAGAGCACATTCTTCTCTTTCTAAAAAGGCAGTGTTACAAAGGCCTGTATGATTCTGAGGAGCATAGAAGAACTGCAGCACAAGCCTGGTATGGTAAGCAAAACTCCTTGCCCTGAGTCACCTCTAGTTGCGTCTAGGATATAGACAAATGGGTTGTGTCTGTACCTCATTGCCTTGGATCTGATTTCTTTTTTCATGACTTTTTGGGTAGAGATGGGGAGGAGAAAAAGAGTTTCTAGTGAAACTGTATGATAGCAAGCGAAGAGGGTGCTAAGACAAAATAAGGTTCTCTCTGAATGCAGTTCTAAGCTTGTACTGCAGGAGTAAGGGTGGTGGCAACGTTTCTTTGGAAGAACCTGCATAGGAAAGTCATGCCTGGGTATCCTGCCTACAACCACAACTCCTTTCTAGGAGGAGAGCAGAAAGCTCACATTGACCATTTTAGGAAATTCCATGAATTAACTGCTGGCTCTCTGGTTGCAGACCACTTGTGTGGGGATCTGCTATAAGCTGCTCTTGAACATTTGCAGGTGTCTGCATTGGTGACAATGTACAGTCACGAAGAAGACATTGACAGTGCAATTGAGGTCTTCACACAGGCTATCCAGTGGTATCAGCAATTCCAGGCAAGTCAGTACAGAGGTGGTAATGCAGCCATTTCTAGCTAGTGTTGTGTCCGGCTCCCACCAGTTTTATGGTTCTACATTGACACCCTATGGAATAGAATGTCCCTTTGGCCAGTTTGGGTCAGCTGTCCTGGTTCTGTCCCCTTCAAGCTGCATGTACCCCCCCCGGCTCCTCACTGTCCTCTTTAGCCAGGTGTCTGTGGTATTAAAGCCAATTAAAGCTGGTCCGTATGCTGTAAAAGCAAAGAACTAATTACAAATGCTCTCCCTTTGCAGCCAGAGTCTCCTGTCCATTTGTCACTGATAAGGGAAGCTGCCAACTTCAAATTAAAGCATGGCAGGAAGAAAGAAGCAATCAGCGACTTGGAGGAGCTCTGGAAGTGAGTTGGGTGGTTGCTGAAAAGGGATTTTCTGCCTCTAGGCCTCTGCAAGCTGCCTGGTGCCAGATGGTGCCTGACAATGTTCATGTGCCATCAGCCCTCCATTAGAGTTCATTTGTGCAGGGGCTGCCATTCAGAGCCATACTTTTGAAGGAATGACACGCAGTGTATGGTGATGCCAAGCTTTGGAATGAGTGTGTGACTTGTTCCTTCTGTTTTTTGTTCTCCAAAGGCAAAACCCAAAGGATGTGCATACTTTGGCACAACTCATCTCTGCCTACTCCCTTGTGGACCCTGAAAAAGCAAAAGTGTATCCTTTTGATAGTGGTATTGTTTCCTTGGATTTTACCTGTGTGGGAAATTCAGACTCCTTCTCTTGTGAAGAAGGACAAGGAACATCTCCAGTTGTACATTCAGGCCCAGTTTTCTGGAGCTGCTTTATTTCCTAGTTGGTTTGATTACTATGAGATTCCAGAACCCTTTTATCTTCGGCCTTCTCCGAGATCTGATAATTTCTAAGGGAAACCAGGAATTATCTCCAGCTTTTCTGTTGCACTTTAAGACATGAGGTAGTAATGCAGGGCTGTGTCCAACAAAATATAACTAAATTCTCACTGACCCAAAGTATCAGATTTTCTGTACAGCTTTTGCCACCTGGAACAGCTTTCAAAGTAAGTTGCTAGTCTTGTCCACCACCTCAAGAAAAAAAAGAAAAGAGTCAGAGGGCAGTGAGGCAGCAGCTCATCCCAACTTGTGCAGGAAGATGTTGAGGGAGCTGGGACTAGCTCCTTAAGCCTGTGTGGTATCTATACTGCCATCAGGCTGAATTTGTTCAAGCTGAAGTTGCCCGTTGTTATCTGAACAAAGCTGGGTGTTTACCTTACTTGGTTGCTCCTTGCCAGTTGTGTGTTAGCCTTCCTGGTTTGCATTCCTGAACTCTTCCTTCGCAGTCTTAGCAAACATTTGCCTTCCTCAGACACCATGTCACTGAAAGTGGACGTTGATGCACTAGAGAACTCCCATGGAGCAACTTATGTTCGGAAGAAAGCTGGGAAACTCACTGGAGACAACCAACAGAAAGAGCAAGGGTACAGTCTGCTGCTTTAGCTCTGGCATAGTCATTTTTTGGGAAGGCAGAAGAACTACACCTGATGCGATGAGAGTATTACTGTAGCAGACAGGCTGGCATGTGACTGCAGGGAGCTTCAGGTAGCACCAGACCAAGCTTTTAGAAAGATGGGAATTGGTCAGCTTTTTCCTCAAGACAGCAATTGTTTGACTTTACTGCTGTGTCACAGTGTCTGTTTCTTGTCTTGCTTTTCAGACAAGGAGAGGTGAAGAAGAAGAAGAAAAAGAAGAAAGGTAAGTTGTGTTCCCCAGCCTTTGACAAGACACAGATACAGATTGTTTCTTCTGATATCCAGCCTGGGAGCTGGAGCTCTTTGCTGAGTCTGGGTCTCACTTAACTCAGGTCTTCATGATTGCTCCTTTTGTGTGATAGGAGACCCACGATGAAACATGTTATGTGTTGCTGGGCTCTGTACTTTCTGTTGACGCTCCTCTAGCGTGTTGACTCCAGTCTCATTGCATGGCACTAACTGTTCTGTAGGAAAGCTGCCCAAGAACTATGACCCCAAGGTGACTCCTGATCCTGAGCGGTGGCTTCCAATGCGAGAACGTTCATACTATCGTGGACGGAAGAAGGGCAAGAAGAAGGACCAGGTTGGCAAGGGAACTCAGGGTTCAACCACAGCTGGTTCCTCTGAACTGTAAGTACCCATTAATAGGGCAACTACTATTTTTGCTATTGCTTACAGTGCAACACCTTGCAAGTGGTTGTGAACTCACACGGTGTCTTTTTTTTCCTTGTCTTCTCTGTAGGGATGCCAGTAGGACTGCCAGCAGCCCACCTACCTCCCCACGGCCCGGCAGTGCTGCAGCTGTATCGGCTGCAAGTAATGTCATCCCTCCCAGGCACCAAAAACCTGCTGGTGCCCCAGCCACCAAGAAGAAACAACAACAGAAGAAGAAGAAAGGGGGGAAGGGAGGGTGGTAAAAAGCAGAATGTATAACGTCCACACATCAGTAGGTGATGTTGGTTGCATAATAAAGGTCAAAAGCAAGTGGTGATGAAAGACTTGGCATCCAAATCTTTGTTGGTGCTCTGGGGGGTTGGTATAGGAACATGTTACTCATCAGTTTGTTTTCCTCACACTTGTACCTACAGGGGCTTGTCCTCCTCCAAAACTGTGTTAGTGTGCAGTGTAAATCAGACTAAAGAGCCCCACTGAGTGTGCCTGGGGGCTTCTGCATCTCCTGCTTCAAGCAGGATGTTACACAGGAGCAGCTGAGGTGCTGTCACAAGGCGGCCAGACTGAGTAAAAGGGACAACGGTGCAACCTGATTCTCCCTTGTGTCTCTGTGGAACTTTGTTCTTAACTGTACATAAACACAAGAGCTTGTAGCTTGTTTCTGAAATGAGATCTTGTTATGGTTTTATGATTTTTGTTGTATTATTGATATTCCACATCATAACATCATGTGGTGTATTGGGAGTTTAAGAAAAAAATCATAAAACCATTACAGATCTGTTCCATACGTGCAGTGCCAGGAGGTGCATAGCATTTCTCAAGTGGAGGCATGCAATGAGATGGAAGATGTGCATCTGCCTTCCTAGCATCCTCCTGGGAGTCCTCCAGACATCTTTGGAAACTTCTGGTCATTGCAAAAACAATTTTTCCCCTCCCCATACACAGACTGTCAGCAGATAGAAATAATACCTTAGGGAGATGCTATTGTGCTAGATGTTAACCTGAAAGGTAAAGTCTTCTGTATCTTAAAGGATTTGATGCCAAAGCCTGAAGAGTAAATGTTACCATGACTTCAAACAAACTCCAAAAAAAGCTAGAAAGCACAACATCATTTCTCACTTATTGCTCTTTCACACTTACAGAGTGCTTCGGGTTGGCAGTCTTTTAAGATCATCTCCCAGTACCCACTGCTATAGGCAGGGACACCTCTCAAGACCAGGTTGCTCAAAGCTCCATCCAGCCTGGCCTTGAATGCTTCCACAGTGGGGGCATTCAGAATCTCACTAGCAACTTAAAGGCATCTGCAGGGTTTTTCCATAGCAGACTTTTTCAACTTATGGGTAGATTTAAGAAAACAAGAGGAGGTATTTTTTTTCCTCCCCCACAGCACATGACCCAAGGGTGAAACTCACTGCTGCAGGGTGTTTTCAGAAGAACCAAGTTACCAATGAGTTTAGAGCAAAAATAAGGCATACTCAAGAAAAACAGCCACTAGGCATCACTAAAGCTTGAAAACACAAGCTCTTCTGGCTCGGTAAACCTACAGTGGTTCTATAGAAACCGAGAAGAGGAAAGGAAAGATCATGAGCTTCCAGCTGGCAGGCGGATGAGGCCAGACTCTTTCCACCAGTACGTACCTCCAGGTCTGTAGCAGCGCCAGACGGGGACGAGAAACCGCCGGGGCCTCGCCGCTGCAGGCACGTCCGTCTGCCTGTCTGCAGGGGGAGCCGCTCTGCCGGCTGCGGGTCGCCTCCTCCCCTCGGGCAGGGCCGGGCCGGGCGCGGGGCGGCCATGGGCAGCCGAGTGCGGCCCGCAGCGCTGTGCGGAGCGGTGCTGGCCGCGGCGGGCGGTGCCGCGGTGGCCGCCTGGGCATGGTCCTACGTGCGGGGCCGGGCCCGCCGCCCTCCTCCCGCCGCCGGCGAGCAGGTACGGAGCGGCAGGCCGCGGAGAGCTCCGGGTAGGCCTCGGCCGAATGCTCAGGAGTGCTTCCCTCCCCTTTCGCAGGTGAAGGGAACCGGCAGGCAGATCCTGGTGCTGGGCCTGGACGGGGCGGGGAAGAGCAGCGTGCTGCACTCGCTGGCCACCAGCCAGGTGAAGCGCAGCGTGGCGCCCACCGAGGGCTTCAACGCCGTGTGCATCAGCAGCGGGGACAGCCACATGGAGTTCCTGGAGAGTGAGTGAGATGCGTTCGTGCCCAGCGTGCCGGGTGCTCCTGTCCTGCATCCCGCGGTCCCCCTGGGGTAGAACCTTCACGTCTCCTCCTCTGATAATGCGGAGCTGGGGTTGTTTTCTTCTTGGAGATTTAAGAAGATTACATGCCAGTGTCAGGGGAGGTCTGTGCTGTCTGAGCTCTGCTTGCAGGCGCTGCTGCCCAATGTGATGGCACGAAGCCCGTCCAAAGCAGAGATGCTCCTGTGCGGCAGCTGGTTCTCGTGCAGCTTTCCATCGGTGCTTAAGC
Source organism: Odontophorus gujanensis (assembly GCA_013399175.1). Classification (NCBI taxonomy): domain Eukaryota; kingdom Metazoa; phylum Chordata; class Aves; order Galliformes; family Odontophoridae; genus Odontophorus; species Odontophorus gujanensis. Next base: position 90,702 of record VXAB01009744.1, on the reverse strand, counting down.
CTGACGTGAGCAAGCACAGAAAAGAAATAGTAATGAGGGCAGGAAGGAAAGCTTTGCATACCTTTTGTTCCAAAGCTTCAGTGGGCGCTGGTAGGGGAGGTAGGTGACCTGGAGTCCATCATTCCCTGCTACTGAGGGCTGACATCCTTGCTAACCTGCTTCCCTTGCTGCTTTTCATACCAGCACTCGGCTGGCTCACTTGGCAGCTGGCCCAGGTACACCTCAGTACTGCCATCAGCAGGAGCTGTGGTGCACCCAGGCACATGGGCAAGTTTTTAGGATGGGAAGGTGAAGCCTCTAGGGCAGAATGTAATCCTACTACTGTAGGAGACTGTGAAGCTGTTCAGGGAAATAGGCTCTTCAGATATGCTTCAATTCTGTACCCCTCTCCTTGTGCCTATCAGACAGGCGCCAGTATTTCCAATATCTTTGCTGGGAATGAGGTGCTCTGTAGTAGCTTAACCTGAAGAAGCCCACAGTATTTCAGCTCCTGCCTGGGGATTGCTCAGGCCCAGTACAACGCACACTGCAGCAGAACATGTTGTTTCTGAGTCATCCTTCCCTCTCTGGTCCAGGTTGGTAGTGACTGAGATGCGATGGCTGCAATCTGACCCATGGGAGATGAAATGTCTCAGGCCAGTTTCAGCCAGGTAAATCTGCATGGTGCTCTAATCTGGTTACTTACTCAGTCCGTACCATTGCCCATAGCAGGGGTTAGCAGCCTACACTATGATTATGCAGCATACTATGATCAGCAGACAGCAGGATTTCCATCTTGCTGGCCTGGACAGACAGAATATTGTTCTTTTTTTTTGTACCATTATATAGATAAGTGGGTTGAATCTCGTCTCTGCAAGGGGGGAGGAGCTATTGGCTTCTGCTGTACTGCTACTGGTTTATGAAAGAAAGTGTTAATTGTAAGTTGCTGGCCCCTGGTTTATACTGTGCATGAATGCACTGAACAAAGGGAATAGCAGGGAGTAGCCTATAAAATGTCACAGTACTGTCAGAGGAATCAGCCCCAAAAATAACGTGCCACTTGTGGCTCATTCCAGCAGTGGCAGATCTCAGTGCTGCCTACAGGTGTGCTGGGGCTGATGAAGAAAAGTAAGAGGAAAAATTTAAGTTGCATATACAGAAGAAGTCTTTTACAGTGAGAGCGGTGAAGCACTGACAAAGGTCACCCAGAGATGTACTGGAAGGCTCATCCATAGAGTCATTAAAGGTCAGGCTGGGCAGGCCTCTGAGCAGCCTGATGTGGTTGTAGGTGTCCCCGTTCACTACAAGGAGGTTAGACTAGATGGGCTTAAAAGGTCCCTTCCAACTCTATGGATTTGATGATTCTATGATTAGAACAGACACTCACAGCCTGGTAGGGAAACACTGCTTTGCTCTACACATTCTTGAAACTACTAAGTCATTTTGACTTAAATAAAAAGCAAAATTGTTTCGAAACAGAACAAATTCACTGAGAGTATTAAAAATATAAGCTACCTAGTGTATCAGTTTTGAAGAATTCTGAAATAAGGTAGGAAGCTATCATAGGAAATCCCAAATATAATACTTTGGAAGTTTGTTACATTTGGAGTCAGGTCACCCATGACTCTTGAGCATGTTGTTCTGCAGACCTCTCTTCCCACCAACCTTTTCCTGGAAGGAATGGAACAGATCTGCAGAGCTGGAGATACGCCTGAAGTGCTTAATTCTGTATGTTATTCCCACCTCTGTTAAAATTCATCAAGCCACCAAATTGTCTTCAGATGGGAGCAGCAGTCTGAGATAAGGTTTCATATAGTTATAAGCCCTTGTTTAGAATGTGAAAGGCTTAGCCAGCAGAGTCGAGACCTGGTAGAAACATATCCTGTACAAAGATTACTCCTGCCACCTAAGAACAGCTCAAGGAGTCTGCCGGAACTTGGTTTTTATTTCTTCCCAAGTACCTCTGCAGCTTTGACAATATGAAAGCCACGGGAGTTTTGAATTAGTCCCTAGCATAGTGTAGATCTAATGAAAGCCCTTTCCACCCTGGGATTAAATTTCTCTTGGAAATTGTAGGCCTCATTTGCTTCATGATGGGCATGTGGAGGCAGGTTGTGCAGACATTCTCACACAGTCCTTATGGACACTGAACCTGTTTCTGCTGTCCCTTCTAGCATGAGAGCAAGCACCTAGAAGGCAGAAAGCAACCTTAAAAAAAACTTACAAAGAAAAGATTCTTTCTGGGCATACAAATAAGGCTACACAGGATTTAGCTGGGGAGAATAAAGCTATTTCCAGTCTCATATACAGTAGCCCCAATACCTTGGGTTTTCACCCCGGGGCCTATTGCCTGGACTTGCAGGTGAGGTGCTGTTTGGGTTATTTGGTGAATCTTGTGCTGCTGTCTACTCTTCCAGTTGGGGGCAGTGAATCTCTGCGTTCGTACTGGAAGATGTACCTGCCCAAAATGCTGTTGCTCATCTTTGTCGTGGATTCAGCTGATCATGCCCGACTGCCTGTGGCAAAAGACCTACTTCATCAACTGATCCAGAACAACTCCACCCTGCCAGTGGTGGTTCTGGCCAACAAGCAGGTAGGAGTTCCCTGTGCTTAGTTTAACTTCAGCTGGCTGCAGCTCTAAAAACAAGAACAAAGCTCTTCAAAGAGGGCTGCATGGATGGGGGAGGCTTCTGGGGGCAGAAACTCTCTCAGAGGAAAGCACTCTGAGGTTGAGTTTTAGATCTGTAAGATGCAGGTCTTACTGAACTAGAAGCAGAGCTGCATCCTTACTTCTTCAAGAAGTTAAGGATAAGCATTTTAGGACATGGGAACTTTATCTTATAAAGGTACAGAAAAATGAATTCCTCAGATTTTGAGACCCTTCCCCTACCTGTTGCAACTAACAAACTTGCTTTGGTTAACTTGTTCTGGTACTAGGATCTTGAAGGTGCATATTGCATCACTGATATCTATGATGCTCTGGCACTGTCTGATATTGGAGACAAGAGGAAGATGTTCTTGCTTGGTACCCACGTGGCAGAGGATGGCTCAGAGATCTCCTCCAGCATGAAGGATGCCAAGGAGCTGATAGCACAGCTGGTTTTGGAAATGCAGTGACAACTCTCTTCCTACAACACAATATTTGCAGCTCTGGGAGATGGGATGCTTGTCTGCACAGTCAGTTTGCCACATGGTAACAAATGTAAAGATTTCTTTTCCTTTTGTTTGTGTAGTTCCTATGAAAATGATGTCTAGCTGGTAAGAAAATCTGTTTTGCAGCATTTCAAAAATACCTCTGGAAAATAATATTTGTAGCATATTTATAGGGGAAAATGAAACTCTCAGGCAGCAGAGTTAAGGGTATTTATAGCAAGAAGCCATCTTAGCCTAAGCTAGGTTGGAATCAACTGTAGATTTTAATGAAACAAATTTGTATTCAGCAAGTTTAAACTGTTCTGATGTCTCAGGTTTACATTTTTATAGGTAACAGGTTTTACAGAACCCTGTTAGCAGTATTGTTCAGCTAAAAATGAGACCCCACTTCAAGAGTATCAGGAGTTTCCTTTTAAGAGAGTAGTAATTCTTAGAAATTGGGCCGGTTGCAACTTCTTCAGTGGGTAAGAATGAGAAAAAGGCAGTAATACATTAAGTGATCCTTTGCTTACAGGGAAAAACTAGAGCAGTATAATATAAAGTAGCAACTGAAAGTAGTAAGATGGTACCAGGGTGGGGGACTCCATCAGTCTAAGTGTCTTATTTTGGTTTAGCCCACATTGTGCTACAGCAAACAGTCTTATGGATGAAAAAAAACCTGTTTTTTTTTTTAAAGTGATTTCTGTCAGCATAGCTGATGAGGAAGACAAGTTGCAGAAGAACATTAATTTCCCAGTGTTGGTGTCCCTGTAACTGTACTCTGGTCACCTGGTTGAGTCCAAAGAGTGCTGCAAAAGACACTTTTTGTAATTAAGTTTGTTACACAATGGTTTTGTAGTTTTGTCTTTTGGAACTGATGCATAAAACAGAACATTTTACTCTAATCACTGGTCTTGGCTTCATTTACCTCAAAAAGGAATGACACAGCTTGCCCTTCTGGGACAACTAAATGGTGGTTAAAGGGAATGGGTACTCACATGGGACCAGCAGGAGCTGGGGGTTAGTGGTGGTGTTGGTCACCCAGAGCAGTTCCTGTGCCCCACCCAGCAGCTTCAGCTGCTGGCACCCTGCAGTGAGGAGCAATCAGGTATGGCTCAGTTGGGGATTCACACTGAACCAGCAAAACACACAGAGGAAACGATGCCTGGTTTTGCCTTTCCTCCGCTCCTCATTACAAACAATGCCTGTCTTCCCCTTTCAAAACAGAAGCTGTGTACTGAAATCGTAAGAGAGCAGCTGTATCAGCAGGATGTTCAGAAGCCCATTAGAAAGGGATTTAGCAGGTGCTACAATTGCTGGACCCCTCTCAGCAATTTATGAAGCTGCATTATCTTGATCTACAAGAAAGGTGCAAAAGAACCCAGAGAACTGCAGACCTGTTGGTCTAACCTAAGCACCTGGAAAAGTTATGGAAAGGATTGTCCTGGGGGGCTATTAAGAGGCAGTTAAAGAACAGAGCTATTATCAGGCTTAGTCAACAGAGGTTGATCAAAGAAAAGTCCTGCCTTAGCAACCTGATCTATGGTATGGTCACCCATTCTGTGGATGAAAGAAAGACCATGCATGTAATCTCTGTGAATTTTAATAAGACCTTTAATACCATCACTCACAGCATCCTCCGGATGAAATTGTTCCCCATCAGATAAATCCACAATATATTGGGTGATGAGCTGGATGAACAGTGGAGCTCAAAGGATTGCAGTGGATGGGTCTACAACTGTTTGGTAGCTTATCACTAGCAGTGCTCCCCTAGGGCTCCATTCCAGAGCCACTTGTGTTCACCACCTTTACCAGTGGTCTGGTTGCAGAAGCGGAGTACCTCCTCAGCAAGTTTGAGGATGACACGAAACTGGGAAGTGCTGTTAACTTCCTGAAGGAGAAGGCCTTTGCAGAGGGATCAGATACATTGGAGCTCTAGACAATCAGCAAACATGAAGTTCAACAATGGAAAATTCTGAGCATGTCCCATCTAGGCCTGAGCAACACCAGATGCAAGTAGAGAGCGGAAAATGTGTGGCTGAGTAGTAGCTTAGCCTGAAAGGACCAGGGGGTGTTAGTGACTACAGGCTCACCATGAGCCAGCAGTCTTCCCTGATAGCCAAAAAGGTGAACTGCATTACAGGTTGCTATAATGCAATAGAAAGCACAGCAACAACAGCAAAATAGTAAAGTCCTAGGCTGCAACAAGTAAGCATTTCTCCAAATACAACAGATATAGATACAAAGGAAAGAATCTACTTACCTTCAGAATGCCTCAGGTACACAGAGATCTCCAGCAAGATGCTTTCATCTCCACTGCCAACCATTAAATGAGGTCTGGGAAGAGCTGGATCCTGGCTCCACCCCTTCTGGTCACTCAGACACATTGCATGCACCTGAGCTCCCCTGGGTCGGCTCTGCCTTCCCACCAGGTGCTCCATCACTGCTTCAAGCTGTGACTTAGCACTTCTGCTACAGGTGTGTGGAACACAGCATAGCCAGCCAGTTATAAGAGGCTATATTTAGTGTTAGTACAGTCTCATTGTGAGTATTGTGTGCAGATCTGGGCTTCATGGTCCAAAGAGGCTATTAGGGTATGTGAAAGCATCTGGAGGAGGACAGTAAAGCTGGTAGTGAGGCTGAAGGGCATGCTCTGTGAGGAGAGGCTGGGGAAGAGGAGGCTGAGGGGTGACCTCATTGTTCTTTGCAGCTTTACAAGAGATTGAACTCGAAGGCTGTTCGGGTAGCCGAAGGGAGGTATTTCTGTGACTGGCTGCAGCAAGGCCTCGTATTCCCTGCTGGAAAATATAAGCAGTATCAAATGGCAAGGGCTTTTATGGGACTCTCCTCTTGTCAGTAGTATTGCTTAATTCCTTCAAGTTGCGAAACTGCTGAAGATACATCACGTGTGGGGATGTCTGTCTACCCATAGCTCTTGCCACCATAAAAAAGTAGAAAGTCATCTTCCTAGAACTGGAGAAAGCTTTATGATCATCGGATTTGTTGAGGGACCTGACTGAAATACATGTGACTCCTCCCTTAGCTGGATCTTGAGGCAGGCTTTGCAAAGCTGTGTCCCGGCAGGGCTGTGGGGTGACACTTGATGTTAGGTTTGGATGTGGCTGTGTTGACTGTTGATGCAAACTGATGAGCATGCTGCAGAGAGAATGCCAGCTCTGTAATGCAGCATGGCTGGCGGTGGACTTTGTGAGGTTATCCTTCACACCCCCTTGCACCTTTGCAAGGAAAAGCTCTTGGAGAGCCAACTGGCAGAAACTACTGAAACTGTTGTTTGGCTCCTGAAAAGAGTACTGCTTTCCTGAGCATGTCTTGTCTTGACCTGGAGGAAGGGGGCCAGCATCCTGCAAGCAGTTCCCACCAAGGTACCAGGGAGCCATGCTTGCGGTGTTGCCAGCAGCAGGTAGGTGTGACAGGGTGATAAGTCAGCAGGCATCTTGCAGGGGGGCTGCAGTGATGATGCCCTAGCAGCAGCTTGTCAACACAAGGGTCTTCGTGGAGGTGAGCTGTCTGGCAAGCGTTTGCTGGGGCTGTGTCCCACAAGAGTGTTCAGCTAGGTGACATTAAGCAGTGAAGCAATGACCCACCTGCTGTGTTTTTTGCATGGTGGGGACTGGCACAGCTGCCCACATTGTGGGATTGCTCTCCAAACCTGGGACACTTATCACCAGGAGCAGACTGTGATAACTGTGCTAGATGAATGATTTTGTTCTGGTGAATATCAGTATAAACATTTTCAGTGCTGCATACTACATGCTCCTGGGGTATGAACTGTCTATATCCTTGTGTTTCTATGGTATCTAAGACATCTGCGCTCAATGGACTGAAATAAAATTGCAAACTTTTTAAGCCCTTTAAGGAATACATCTTCACCTGTGCTTCCAAAGCCCTTTGAGAACAGTGTTGTCCCCGTGATACCTTTCAGTAAACTATGAAAGTGTTGATAACAGGTGTTTCTGTTTGTCTAGGCAGCCCAGGCTGGCTAATCATTCATCTCCTACCTGCTGGGGTTGCCTGGCAAGTTATGAAACAGAAACATGCTTTCCCCCTCTCCCTGCCATGTCCCAAAAGAACCTTGCAATGAGGGCAGGCTTGCAAATTCACATCTCTGCAATCAGAGAGAGCACGAAAATCTGTGGGCTGTTGAGTTCACTGGATTAAAGTGATGAAAAGTTACTTGGAAAGAGAGAGCAAACCCTTAAATGTACCAGAATGAATGGATGTCACTGTGTTCTGAAAAGTCACCACAAACCCACCATCCTGCTGCGCCATTATGATTATCCTGGAACCTTCTCCACCAAGGGAGAGTTCATACTGTCCCTCTCTCTCCATGCAGGATGAGCAACTCCTGATTTGCCCTGGGCACGTGAGAGTTACCACTAACGTGCTGCAAAACCTCACCCACTTTCCATGGCACACCCTGACCGAAACATTATTATTATTTCTACTGTCATGCCTGTGGTATAGTTTAGGTGGTAATGGTGTGGCAAGAAAAATGCAATCATGAAACCCCTGCAGGGGTTTCGGAGGTGTAACGAAATGACCCTTTCTGCACATCCCTTGGGAACTGTAAAACCAGACTCATTACTTGAAGGTCCTTTTCAAGTTGACAGCAACCACCTGCACAGCTTTAGGAAATTCAGTGCCTAATAAGGTCAGTGCTCAGCATAAAGGCAGCTGTGAGGAGACACAGCCTAGTGTGTCACTTCAAAGACAGGGAAGAAGGGTCCCCTGAATTTGTATGTTTTTAAAGGCGTGTTTCACACCCTTACTCTTTTTACCAGGCTTGTATAGGGAAACCAAGAGACAACTTGGACCCTCTCATGAGATGCTATAACATCTCTGCCATCTCCAAGAATAGTGGCATTATTAGGTATGGGTATCAGTGCCACATTCTACAGAGCAAACCTGAAGCTTCAGTTGGGTCCAACGGTGTGTCAGTTTGGTTGCTGGATGTATGGAAGCAGCAAAGCCTGAGCAGAACATGGCACAGGAGAAAATGATATCAATTCGCAGTGAGTTTCAGTGTGCTTGGCATTGGCAATCCAAGTGTTGGCAGTAGGCTGGAGATACTGTGTGAAAGTGACACTCTCCAGTAAGGGACAAAATGAACATACCATTGCAGGATGAGAAAAGAACAAGCAAAAATAAGGATTCTCCTAAGCACATGGCAGTTTAAGTGCCAGTCAGTGTATCTTATTCTGCCTTGCGTTAAGCTGATTCCTTCAGGAGTAGTAGAGACAGGTGACCACAAACCAGAAGAGGATTTGTCAGAAGATCCACTAATCGAATCACTGGTCTGCTGAAGAGTAGTTTTTTGATCCCTATGGAACAAGGTAAGGTCACTAGGTAACGGTGCTTGTTACTTTTCAGACTGTATGCTGTCCTGTACCAGGACGGACCAGAAACAGGCCTCTGTGAGAGCCCCAGCACTGTCACTCTGGCTTGTGAATAGCCATAAAGGGGCTGGCAGCTGGCCTCTGACCCTGCTGAGTGCCCTCCAAACAGCCAACCCACACCTGAGGTATGTACAGGGCTGCATGGGCTGCTGTGGATGAATGGAGGGTGCCCTAGAACCAGAGGCTGCTCAACTCTGTGGCAAGAGGAAAAAACCCAGAGCCTGACGACATTGTCTTGGAGAAGCATTGTCCACCCAGAGGAGTGTGCATTCTGTTCCTGGGCAGGGAATATGGGGAGGGACACAACACATCTCCTCTCACCAAAAATCTTGGGTTTTTATTCACACTTTGGATGAAGACCAGTTCTCTCCCTTTGGTGACCTTTAACAGAAATGTGAGACATACATTCAAGGGACCTTGGCTCAGTCTGTTAATGATGTACGCACTTGGCTTGTCAATATCCAGAGCTGGCTTGGGCACCTTAAACTAACCAAGACCACATGAACAAGACATCAGGTTTTCAAACTGCCCCCCTCTCTGGATACTCTATATACTAAAAGCTAGCATGCATCCTTTGCCTCTTGGGGTCATAAGGAAAAGAAATCTCTATTCTTCCCTCCTGTGCTTGAACTTTTCATGGCAGCTTTTCCATGAGCCCAGTACAAGGGCACGAGATTTCCTGGCCTGTGCAGCTGCTATTAATGGGAATTGCTAGACAAGTTATGCAGCCATCAGAAGCTGTATACACATATACATACATATTATATATATATAATCTTCTATAAATAAAAATTATGTTAAATATCAGGGTATTACTTTGTATCTTGAAACCTTTCGTGACAGGAGAACCCCAAGTAAACCCACTCTGAAGATCTTCAACATCTTTTACAGCATGGATGGAGCCAGGAGCAGCATCCTCTAGTCCCTGACAGACCCACATTCTGAGGGCAGCCCTTCAGACTTCCTCCATTCTGCCAGGCGCTGCTTGAACCATTTCTGGAGGGAAAGAAAAACAACAGAGACTGAGTGTAGTGGGCTGAGCAAACCTTCAGAAAGCCTTGCAAAAGGTTTGGATGGAGCCAGCAAGTGGAACGAGGCGAAGGAAACTCAGGGTGCTGCTTTTAGCAAGGTGCTCATAAGCAAAAGGTTCTGTCACCTGTGAGTGCACCTCTTTCAGGCCTTTCCAGACCTTGACAACCTGTGTGAGTCCGTGTTTTATTGCTCTGAGTTCAGATTTATCTTGCAAATGGAGTGGGCTAAACCTCCTGGATAGTGTCTGTAGCAGTGAAACAGTTAACTTGCTTGATGAAGGCCAAGAGGGAAAACACAGTGGCACTCTGCGGCTTTAAGAACAAACAGATTTTTAAGGTGGGTTAAAATTTATCTTAGTCTTCAAGTAATATTAATGGCTACATTACTCTTTATGACTTGGCATCTTTGACTCAGTTACCAGACCTGCTGATGCCACTTCAGCTCAGCTGCAATTTGAAATGCTGGACAAAAGTGAAGCCACACCACGTAAGAAGAGAAGTATAACTCATGTGCTGGAACCATGGCTCAGCCTTGTCCTTGGGCATGTGTCTGTGACATGCTTTGTTGCTGCTCATTCTGTTGCTATATTTGTTCACAGCTATTTTTGAAGCCGTTCCAGTCACTAATGATACAACCATGGTGTTTAGTGCAAGTGGCTCTTGTGCTAGCTCTGCCTTAGACCATATCCAGACAGCTGATTGCCTGCCTGCCTCCTAAAAAATTTCACTTCCTGTCCCTAACCATCATGTCCTGTTGACTCAGTACATCTGCATCTTGATTTTACTGGCATTAAAATGCTTGCTATATCTGGCCAATAAAGCACTCCGAGTGTCGTGTTGGGAGTGGTGAGTCTGTGCCATATGCAATGCAGGCACACCGCAGCTCAGTCTTGATCCTATTCCTAAAGTGACCTTCATCTTCAGATCTCTGGGAGCGTCTTGGGTGTTACACCCAGCATCCTTCCCTGGGACAGGCTAAATACTAGCATTGCTTGCTTGCCTCTCCTATCCATTGGCTTTGCCCAGGGAGAATCAGGCTTGGCAACTGCAAAATGCTGCTAACTTTGTGTGTGTGTGTGTGTGTGTGTGTGTGTGTGTGTGTTTGATTTCTACACCCAGGAAACCTGCTATGGGTCTAGGAGTTCACAACACATCTGCATCAAAAGAAGAGCTGCCCTGCAGCCTGTTGGGATGGAGCTGGTTGCCTTTGAGACCCAACAGGCAGCCAGATGGAGCACGGGGCACACAGCGAGTCCCAAGCAGAGGCAGCCTCTCCCTGGAGTCACAGTTAGAGGCCTCGGTATCTCTCAGAGAGGCTGACAGATTTTCCTAACATATGGATCTAGGGATGCTGAACTATGTAACTGCAACGATGGAGAGACGGCACAGCCTGGGTATATCCTACAGCACATCCTGCAGGAGTTGCATCTATCCTGCATCTGTTTTAAAATGACTGCAATTTCTTCTTATCACAAAACCAATGGTCATTTGGGTACCTGGGGCTATCAGAACTAACTATCATGACTGTTAGGTTGGAAGAAAGGGATAGCGTGCATGGCCCTGCTGCCAGCTAGTGCCACACAGCAGGTGCTGGAAGTGCTAGCCCCCAAAGCCCAGTCTGGGGTTGGGGCACTGGGGCCACAACAAAACCAACATTGGGGCATCCAGCTGTTGTTTGGGAAGCCCAGGTGGCTGCAGTTACAGGGGAAGGGGCTTTGGAGAAGCAGGGGCAGGAATTGGTGGGGTACAGAGAGGAAGTGGGATTCAGCAGGGCTCCATGGGTGCAGTGTGGGGTTGGGAGTGCAAGAAGGCTTGTGGGTGGCAGTACATGGGGTGCAGTAGTGTGCAGTATAAGAGCGCAAGTAGGGAGTATATGGGTCACAAAGGAGTGCAGGTGGTGTAGGGGTAGCATGAGAGATGCAGCAGGGAGCATGTGGGGGCAGAAGACTACAGGGTTTATGATGAAAAGCAGGGGACAGGGTAGGCAGGAGATGTGAGGGGTGCAGAGGCACGTGTAGGGAGAGCAGAGTCGGTGCCAAGGGAGGCTGAGGGGTCCACACTCACCAAGGTTTGCTCTTCGGAAAGCCCAGTCTCAGCTGCAATGAGGCACAGCGTGGTGGGATCGGGATGCTTGTTCACCTTGCAAAAATTGTACTCCAAAATCTCCAGCTGCTCCTCAGTAGGAGTCACCGTCTTCTCTGTGGCCATTTCTTCTGGATGATGAGGTCAGGCACTACAGAAAGGGGCTGGAATTATTGCCAAGGCTGGAACTGGAGGGGCTATGCTTGCTGAGCCCCAGCTTAGGCATCGTTGTCACCAGCAGCTCCCTTTTCCCCAGCAGCCTCTGGCTGAGGCAGGGCACAGCTTCTTTCCCAGCCCTGCCCCTCCTGACTGCACCTGCCTCAGTTTCCCTGCCGTGGCAGCTGAGTGCCCAGCAGCACCCAGCAGAGCTTCCTCACCATTCCCAGCCAGCAGGAAGCTGCAGCCTCTTCTCTGCTCAGCAAGCCTTTCTGCTGCTGGATTTATAGCCAGCGTGACTCCCGTGGGGACGATTCCTGTTTACAGCCCTATTTAGGCTTGGGCGTCACTTGGGAGTGATGTCACAGCAACGAGTGCAGTGGGGGAGGGTTCATTTAAAGTCATTAATTTTAAAAAATATGTATATATCCTCTGGGACGGGGGACAGAGTCTGGCATTCAGCCACGTGTTTTCACTTTTTTCTCCCAAGCCTCCATGCAGGTTTGGGCAGGGGAATCACAAATCAAAAGGTACAGGAGCTGTTGGGAGCAAAACACCTCGGATAAGCCACACACCTCTCTTATGCAGGGCTTGCCCCTGGCAGAAAGGCAAGCCAACTGAAACCCGAGGACACACAAGCCTTTTGACAGTGAATTGCTTCCGTGTTTCTGAAACTGAGCTGCGGGGCGGTGGCAGGGGAGGAGCTGGGTTCAGAAATGTGGCCTTTCTCGCTCTGCTCTCCTGCTTTCTGTTGCCCAGCCCACGTCTCGGCCGGGCCACCCACTGCCCACCTGCCTTGCCACCACAGCTTCTCCTTCTTCTCCTGGACGTGTAACCTCAATGCTTATGTCACCAGTTGTGTAGCTTTAAAGCCAACTGTTTTCCCAGTTGAAGGATAACAATAACCCACACTGTACCCTGGGGCGTATTGAGTACCTGAAAGCTCTCACCTGAATAGCAGTGCTGCTGGGACAGGGCTCAGCTCCAGAATTGCCTTGCAGGTTGCAGGGAGCCAGCTGTCCTGTTCACAAGAGGCTGGGGAGATCCTTCTCCCCAGGCTTTATCCCAGAATGCAAATGCCCCATTGAGCCTCCTTTGCTGAAGATTGCTTTGTCAAATAAAAGGATTCTTTGGCATTTGCATAGGGTCTTATAAATAGAGCTGGTTGTGAGAAAGCCTGCTCTGCTTGAGTCACTTGGTAGATACCGACTGTAACACAGCAGTTGCTTAAGGCTGGAGCAACTTTTGAAGAGTCATAGAACATCCCGAGTTAGATGACACACAGGGATCATCGAGTCCAGCTCCTGCCTTCACACAGGACCACCCAAAAACGAAACCCTATGATTGAGAGTGCTGTCCAGATGTTTTTTGGACTCTAGCAATTCAGTGCTGTGACCACTACCCTCGGGAGTCTGTTTCTTACACCCAGCCTGGCCCTCCCCTGATGCAGCTCCGTGCTGTTTCCTTTGCTCCCTGTGAGGGGCTGTATCTACCATGAAGTCTTCCCTCAGCTTCCTCTGCTGTGGGCTGAACAAACCCAGGGACCTCAGCCTCTCCTCACACACCTTCCCCTGCAGACCCTTTGCTGTCTTTGTAGCCCTAAGTGTGAAGGAGTGTGCTGGGGATAGCATCATTCGCTGCCATGGATGGACCAGGGAGAGGTGGCCCTGAGCCTCAGGTGCTGCAATCTGAGCTATCCATGCTGGCTGCAGGCCTGGTAGCAGCAGCGAGCAGACCTCTGTGGGACAAGCTTGGTTCAGAGGTACAGGAAGGAGGCAGGCAAAGCTTTGTCCCTGTGAGCTGGTGAGAGACCAGTGGGTGCTGCTCATGTGGCTGGAGGCCCTTTGGAGGCTCTCTGCAAGCAATGTATGAGGAGAAGCAGTTCCTTGGGACCTGAGGCACTGCTCTCCAGCACTATAGCCAGCAAGCTCAGCATAAGGCCCAAGTACAGCAGAGGCCACAAGTCCTCCTGCTCCTCCTTGCTCTCATCAGTTGCACACTACCTACCAAAGGGCTTCTCACAGCCCATTACATCTGTGTAATGTGTCTAGCCTGAGCCATCACCAGCAACAGGTCCTAGCATTGCTTTGCATAAGAAACACGTGCCTCTTAACTTTCCTGTTTCATCTTTATAGTTGTGATAATCCTCATGTTACTGAAGCGTATTCCCATAGGGCACAGTGTCTTCTACCTGCTGGCAACTCAGGCTTGGAGCCTGACCTTCAGGCTGCACGGGACCACTCACTTGTCTAGGAAGTATTGTTTTCATGCTTACATTTCTTTAAACCTGACAGAAAGATGGAGAATCACAACTGCTCTGCTCAACTGCTGAAAGGTGCCACTGCTAGCTTTTTTTCCTGCATTGGAAAAGATGTATTTTCTACTGTAAAGGATGCAAATGATCTCTGCATCTTTCAGAAATACTGTGGGACCATGGTACTTCTTCAGATCTGTGACAGAGGGTGACACACCCCAACAGAAATGGCATGCCAGATGTCGAAGTGAAACCACAGCACCAAAAACACTTGGTCTGCTATATGTGCCGATAGCTGGAGAGAGGAAGTCACATTTTAGTTTTGGTTTTAGGTGGAGCAATGTGAGAATAGCCACCAGCTGCAGCTTGCAGGGAGTCTGTGGGCTGCAGATGCTCCAACCAGCATTGCTGTGCAGGCAGCAGCTGTTGCTGTTGGCATGGCTGATGGGGCATTTAACTGTACCTATGGGCCCACCTTGGAGTGAGCAGAAAACAAGCAATGGCCAGTGGACACAGGTTGCAGCAGAAGAAAAGCTTATTAGATAGTGAGAACAAAATCTTCGGAGTTATGGGGAAATCTTACATGGGACAGGGCCAGAGAGGTGAGGGCACTTCCATCCTTGGGGATGCCTGAGAATCAGCCTGTTAAGACCCTGTGTGATCTGACCTAGGTATGAATTTGGAGTAGGAGGATGGATGGAGACCTTCCTTCCCCAGAGACACTTGGGGCTGGGCTCCCGGCTCTGGCCCAAGCAGGGGAGGGCATCCCCTCAACATCCAGAGTGACAGCCAGGCTCAGCTCATGCTGTCAGCATCTACTACCCTGGCAAAAAGCAGCCTCTTTTTTTCTAGAAAAGAGATGATCTCCATTTGATCAGCTTTGTTTTTTTGAAAGACAGACACAATAGCTGGCTAGATGTGCAGCTTTCTGACTGTTTACTGCACCCGAAGCCCCTGGAAAACTCTCAGGGCAGTAACTCCTGCCCACTGGTGGGACCCCATCGCCTCTGCTGGGCTTATTGGGCCCCTTGCCCAGCACTCTCCCCATATTCAGGCCTGAAATAGGAATGCAGGCACCTGTTTTTGGCTTGCAGCTATTTACTACCACTGCAGGGATCAAAACAGCAAGCTGTTTTCCACGCAAACAGGCCCTCCTGCTCTGCTGCTCAGCTGCAGAGCTCTGTCCCATCCTGAGCTTTGCTCTGCCTCCTGCTGAGCCGGGGCATGGCTGTGGATAACATCAGGCAGCACAGTGCACAGGATAAGGTGGGGCTGAGGCTTTAAAAATAAATTGGACCCCACCATAAATAAGGAAAAGCCACCTGTCACGCATCCTGTAAACTGTCTCTTCAGGTTTTTAGAAGATAACATCGGATGGGAACAGCACAAACCCCAGGGAAGCTGCTGTAGCTCAGACAAGCTACATATAGCTCCCCATGGCTCTCCCTGTCTGGGGTCTCTGCCTGCCCTGTTCCAGCACAGAGCACTCCGATCACAGCCCTGCAGTGCTGCTCTGCACCTTCCATCACCAATAAGTGCAGGTCAGACCCTGTTTTGCCTCCCAACCCACCCCCAGCTGCAGATATGCCCAAGCATCCCCAGCACAAAGCTTGCACTTACCTGGGGCTGGCAGGGACCAAAAGCGTGTAAAAGAAACACCCCTCAGGTACTCGGGTGACTGCTTAAGTACTGGCGTGTGTGTGACAGGCGGGGGCCTGAAAAACCTGCCGCAAATCGCAGGAGCTTCTGAGATCCACAGCTCCTCTTGGGCTGGTAATTCAGGTTTGGCACCGCTCTCCTTGGCAGAGCTCAACGCATGGTTAGATGTGTGCCGGGGCCCTTGGGAGGGGTGGCATGGGGAGCTGCTGGGGCTCGTCACCTCAGAGCTAGGGGACAGCTTCCTGATGGGGCATCATGCCGAGGGGCTGCCTCCTGTGGGTTTAGGGGAATCATAGAATTATAGAATATCCTGAGCTGGAAGGGACCAATAACGTTCATCAAATCCAGCTGGAAGGGACCCATAGGCTCATCTATTCCAACTCCTGGAAGGGCTTCCTTCATATCTTTAGTTCCCTGTAAATGGTTTGTCCAGGCTTAAGGCTCTTGGCTTCAGTCAGCCCTGAAGTGCTGGCAGGCTGGGAGGGGATAGGATCAGATCCTGAATCTGTGCTGCTGCTGCAGGCAGAGGACAGGGAGCAGGACAGGACACTTTTTTTGCCATAGACCTGTCCTCTCCTTGGTGGGAGTGCCTGGAAACCTGCAACCCCACTGGGGAGGATGGGGAGCATCTGGCAGCAGCTTGCAAAGAAACATCCTAGGGGAAGAGAAGAGGGGGAGACAATTTTCTCTCAGCTTCCAGACAGTTGGAAGGGAATGCTGGAAAATCAGAGGCAATGGAGAAAGGAATGACAATTGCAATGGCTGAGCTGATCTGCCAGAACAAGGGAAAACTGGCAGTACATGCAAGATTAGCTGTGGAGCTAACTGGAGCCTTGCCCCTGGGTAGAAGCAGCTAGACAAACACAAGCACAAAGCCTATCATGTGTTTAGCAATGAGACAAAACTGTCCTGAACTTCGAGTGGTTTTGTAGTGTGAGGGGAGACATGGGCTAAGGCATGGGTATTGCAAAAGTGTGGGTATTGCAAAGAGATCTGTGCCAAAGTGCGGACAAGCCAGTGCCAATATTCTAGGAATATTGGCACTGGCTTGGTAACACTGATCAAGCAGGAGTGCTTTTACAGCACTGATACTGTCTGACAAACTAAGTGATGCTGGTAGAGGAACTTTCTGGGAGAAGACCTGATCCTGCATGCCTTGAGCCGGCATGCAGCCAAGAGGATACATCTTGTTTATAGCTGGTGCTGAGCAACAGGAGCAGGGGTTGCCATGTGTGGGGGCAAGCAGGTAAGGAGATGTGGCTGGAGGGACAGCAGCACAGCCCTAGCTGCTCTGTTAGTATTTGTGAGCTGAGATTTACATTCATGCAAGTGCCTCAGACACTTTTCAAAGCACTCAGACTTTTCAAAGTGTGAGTAAGAGGAAGGACTTCTCTCTTCCATCATTTATTGCTATCAACAGGGAAACAAGTCTTTAATGTGGAAAAAAAGAACTATTTTCCTTACCTCTGAATCCAGCCCAGACTTGCACAGGGAGCGGTGGCAGTGAAGTGTTTCAGGCTGAGACGTGCTGCTGAAATGGTATCAGAAGTGCTGGGAGTCCAGCAGCGACAGTCCAAAAGTCATGTCATGAAACTGCCTGTGTCCGGATGGCAAACACAAATGCTTTTCTGATCCTGAAATCCTTTAGGATTTCTCTTCCTCAGAGAAAGGCTGAGTACTGCTGGAGTTTGTGCCTCACCTGGAAAATATCCTAGCCCCAGACACAGTCCCTTTGACAGGAGAGTTAGATTAAAGAAACAGTATGCAGGCTGCCTCCAGGCCCATCAAGGAATCTCCCTTCCTTCAGGGGAAAAAATGCAGCTGGTGCGATGTGCACTCAACAATTTTGCATGATGCCGTGGCATTGCAGTGAGCAGCCGGTAGTTGCAGCATATGTTTGGCATCCCACTCGTCAGGACTCATCTTGCAGAGGCTTGGGTATTATCCAAGTACTTGCACTACGGCAGCGCGTTGGCTGGAGACGCTTTGTTTGGAGAAATGAACATAGCTCACCGCCATCCTGGCTTGAAAATCTCCCTACAGCACAGTGGAGACAGGATGGAAAAATGTTGGAGAGATGAGAAGTGACCCGTGCACTTTCTTGAAACTTCCTCCACCCCCTGAAAACTAGCAACAGAAAGAAAACAAAATCTTCCCTTCTCCCTCTAACACACAAATGCAAAAGGAGACTGCAAAAGCTATCTTCTGCTTTGCTTTCCTGTTTTACTTTTTTTTTTTTTTTAATGATGTGCTGGGGTTTTCTGGCTTCACAGTTCTACAGATTTTTTTGGCTTACATTCAGTCAGTTTTCTAACTGGTCAGTACTGTCTCAAAGGATAACTCTGGCACCTGATGATGTTTCTATGTGCAAAAACCACTTGCCCCAGAAAAGCACTGAGTTGCTCCATGGAAGCGTGAGCAGCTAACAAATGCCTTTGCTGGAGACATTGAAACACAAGAACTTTATTGAATCATTGATTTTTTGATCAAAAAGCAGGCAAAACAGCAGCAAGAGATGCACAGAGCTGTGTACTGAAACAGCCTTTCTCCAGAAAAAGGATGCTTGTAGGGCAATGCTGTGTCCTCACAGCCATGCTGTTGCTCTGGAGAACATGGGCCAATTCCCCCTGACCAAAGTGGAGCTTTCCTGGAGATTTTGCTATCCCCATTCCTGGAGCAGAGCTGCCCCACTGCCTCTCCAGGCTGCACTCTTCTTTTGGTGATTTTCTTACTGTTTCAGTAGGCAGGGCAGAGGCTGTCTCTCTTCAGCATCAGAACTGATTCAGACCAAGCAGACACAAATCAGGTTTGACTTCCAATAAGATCCTTGTCATTCGTTTGTCCACTGGATACCGCCACGCAGATGGAAACTGCAGTGTTTTATTGCTCCTCCAGTTGTGCCAATAATTCTGAGAGAACAGTGTAATCTCTTTGGTATTTCCATGTGCAATCTCTGCCTCGGGTACAGTCTTTCTCCATCCTTTTCTCCCTCTTACTAACCAGATTGTTTTGAAGTTACTAAAATGGGCTCTGATGCTTACAGCTTCTTGCCAGGAGGCTTTTCAACAGTACTGCCATGGCTTGCAGGCAGAGCAGGCCCTAGCATGCAGAGAGCCAGCTGGGCATCACACATGCAAGCTGCCTGGTGTACCCAGCCCAGGAGCACTTTGAATCCAGCACCAGGGATCAGGAAAGCAGGGGAGAGGCAGGAGGAGATGGGCAGATTTGCTCTATGCTCATGTAGTAGGGGAATGTGAAGAGAAGCAAGTGCCCTTCCAGCGAGTCAAAGGGTTATGCATTTTTCAGGGTGAAAGTCAGAGAGATGGGAGGCTAGGAGATCCTTATAGAAAGCCATCCCTATCAGAAGCTTTAGGACAAAGATGTTGGGTTTCCAAAGTCCTGATTTAGACACTGGTATGCAGGACAGTGAAGGGACTTTAGCCCCAACTACAGCAGGGACTCACTCTGCCAGGTGTGCCACCAACATGGCCTCTGGCTGCAGGCATGCTGACCTGAAAGAGCAGGGTAGTTAAGGGATGTAGAAGGGTGAGCACAGGCACACTTGAGCACCAGTCTGCAGCTGTGCCACCGAGCTCAGGTACTTCCCTTCAGCCTTCACAGCAAGGGACAAGGACCACATTTTCCCTGTGCAGTCCTCAGGTCAGGCAGCTCATCCGCACCATGCTTACCAGGCCCAACCACCATTCCTGGCCTTTCAGTATTTTTTTTTGGGTTTTTTTGGGTGGTGTATCAGCACCCTGAGCCCTGTGGGAAGCATCCATCAGTTAAAAGATGGCGTTTTGTGCAATTCTCCCATCAGGTTGGTGGGCCTGCTGGCTGTGAGGGGCTGAGCAGATGCCCCTGCCTGCAGGAGTTGGCTGCTAGGCCTTGGCAGGGCCTGGCCCTTGCGATGGCGGTGACAGACAGCAGCAGCTTGGTTTCTGCCAGACCAGTTCGGGCAAGTGGCACCTGAAGAGAAGTGACCACCAGCTGCTGAGGTGTCACCACAAGCCTGAAGGCTTTCTCTGGGGGTATCTCTATGCAACACACCCACAGCTGCTGGGGCACCCCTGGGGCACCTCCAGATGACCAGAGACTTCCTAGCCGGAAGGGTCTCTGCCACTGCCCCCAGACAGCCATACCCTGCAGCTCCGGCTGCTTGTTCCTGTTGGGAACATCTGCCAGTGGATGAGGGTGAATGCAAAAGGCAGGTGCTTTCTGGCATGGGGAAGCACCCAATAAACCTTGCTCCTAGGCCTGTGAACAAAACTGCAGTCAAACTTTTGTGTGAATGCTGTTTATCCATCTATGCCTCCAAAGCAGGGCAGACCCAGAGAAAACAATTCCAGACCTCAGTTTCAAAACCAGTGTCCAAACAGACTGATATTCAGGCTTGGGAACAGAGATCAGCAGCTGGAAATGCAGAAGCACAGCTTGCATCACCCAGAACTGTCTGGTTACTAGTTGCAAGGGAGGATGACAGGAGAGCAATG
Source organism: Odontophorus gujanensis (assembly GCA_013399175.1). NCBI lineage: Eukaryota > Metazoa > Chordata > Aves > Galliformes > Odontophoridae > Odontophorus > Odontophorus gujanensis. The sequence continues at coordinate 70,499 of VXAB01009744.1, read as the reverse complement.
CCATGCCAGCACTTGCTGGGTGGTGGGGACAGAGGCAGGCACAGGAACAGAGGACAAGGAAGACATGAGATGGAGACAGGCACTCTATCCTCCGGCTTCCAGCTGTCAGGGATCTCTGTGACATTAACTTATAACATGTTTTAGCCTGTAGTAACCTGACTTTTGCTGCTGGTACTGAAAGTGTCAGCGTTAGCTGGATGCTAGCTGCCAAAAGTCTTCTCCGCACAGCTGACCAAAACAGATATGCTCATGTCCAGACATGTCACCGCTCCAACAACCTTGATGCTATGGGGAGAGAGCTGATCCCGCGGGATGTTTCCAGTTATTGGGAAGCTTCCCTGTCTGTTCCTATAGAGAGGAGAATCCCTCTGCGTGCTGTGGAAGGCAGCATTGTGCATTAGCTCTGTCTGGGTCATACCAAATTCCGCTGTATAGCCTTGGTGACTGTGTTGTCTATTTAACAGTGTGGGGAGCTGCCATGATCCTTGGCTACTCTTGTAGTGGAGGTAGCTGGGATTACTGAACAGTGTTTATTCCAGTTTTGAATTTACATGTGGTAGGAACCTGAGTAGAAAAGTTTTGCTAGGGAACAGTGATCTTCCTACTGGATTTCTGTGATCACTTTCTCATGAGGGTCTTCTGTGAGCACAGGTGATGAGGTTGCATTAGCACAGCAGAGTCAGGAGTGCTCAGTCTCAGATGGGAGCTCAGCCCTTCCAGTACAGAGAACACCAGCAACACACTCAAACTGGAGAATGTGCCTGGGAAGAGTTGAGTGGGAACATGCATACTGGCAAAGGGCAGTGAAAAATCTTGTTCATTTTATCCGTGGTGAAAGCAGGCAGCCCAATTTGTGGAAGGTCAACTCACATATCTCCTCTCCTACTTATGACAAATCTTCTCATTGAGAAGAGCTCTTGGCTGTACCAGTGGAGCTGGCAGAAGTACACAATTGTGCAGCAGTGCCCTTGAGTTCCATCTCTTTCTTCCTTTACATGTGCTGCCTCACCTTGCCCTTTTCTTCCTTTCAGAAAATGTTAAAAGCCCCTATCTTCAGTCCATTACACCAAAATGTTCCATTTACAAGGCCATACATCACTTTTCTATATATAAATTTCATTGTTTAAATATTAATAACTGTTAAAGAAATATTGGAAATCGAAGACAGTCTGCTCATTTTTTCATGCTGAAAAGTACCTTTTGCACCAGAGGCTGTCGCAAATGCAAGAATCCAACTGGTGCACACTCAATCTTCCAGCACCTGGGGAGCCAAAGGACAGACATGCCCAAGAACTGGGACTGTAGTGACCTTCTCCAAGTGAAAGACCATTAGGAGAAGTGCTAAAGGTGATTGTCACTGCAAAGGAAGCTCTGTGCTCCTCGCAGAGAAATCAGGAGAGGGAACAGTACCACAGCAGTCTGCCAAAAGCCACCTGCTAGCCTGGGCCTTTAGATAACCAAAATTTCCTCACAAATTTTGACCTGGCTTTCTCTGCAGAATCTGCAGTAAGACAGGGTCTGGACAGTCAGGACAGTCTGGACACAGCTCCTGACATTGCTGTGCATCCTCCTGACCCTATGTTGCCATTTTATCATTAGCCTGTCCTACTAAAGCTTGTTACTTTATTTCCTTTCACAGGACCCCTTCTCAGGCTCCAGAGGTTCATCACACTTCTGAGATGAGCCTGAGCAAGACCGCTAGAACAGGATTTACAATACTGCTCACTTACAGTATTAAAAAAACAAAGACTTTGGTGAACTTGGCAGCATCTCTGAAGGTGGGTCCTGCCTCCTGAACCCTCTTCAGCTGGTGCCAACATGTTCTCACTGGTTATCTCTGAAAAAACAACATCCTTCATGTCCTGTGTCAGAAGCAGCTTCCTTATGCTTTCTCAGGGATGAAGTGTAGGTCATTCAAGAGCTTCTCACTGTTCATGACTCTCCCCTTTTTTTTTTTTCCTTTTCTGTTTTTTTTTTTTTTTTTTTTTT
>VXAB01009744.1:0-68482 GCA_013399175.1 Odontophorus gujanensis | reverse complement strand
TTTTTTATAAAAAAAATTCCAAGGAAGATATAAGGCCAAAAATCTTTTTTTTTTTTTTTTTTTTTTTTGTCCATTTTCCCTCAGTACCTGCACTGATTTCAAAGACAGGAACGTGGTCTTAGCAAAAACCAGCATTTATTTTTCTGAATCTATTTAGTCTCTTTTCAGTTGTGCACAGCCTTCCACCCGCATCTTTTCACCTGGGGGCAGCAGAGGAAGGTCTGTTTCAGCTTCTCAGGTGCTCCATTGACACATTGCCCAGGCCTCTCACTGCCATCTGCTGTACAGCACTGTTGGTGTCCCGCAATTTCTTCAAGGCATCAAAGACAGCTTAAGGATAACAATGTCACCTCCCCTTGCCACTGATGTCTCTGAACACAGACCACAGGATGAGTACAAGTAGCTTGTGTGTTTGCCCAGTATAAACTTAGTGCTAACCCTGCACTTCTATGATGTACACTGCCCAGTTAGATCATTAGCTCTGCAGTGGGATGTCAGCTTGTCGAGGTTACCTATGCTTTGCAGCTTGTTTTGATTGTACATGTGCCAGTTTGAGCCAGCTCCTGTTTTCAGCCCATGCTACTGATGTCAGGATGGATCAGAGCTCTGAGTGCATTGAGGACCGTCATGGGACAGTGGCATTCCCACAGCTCAGCTGGATGTGCAAAAAAGCCATTGCATCATCATGATTAATCTGTAGGAAAACCAAAAATATTTAGTGTTAACAGTCAGCAAGGTCTGGGAGAGAGCTGTTGGGAGACAGCAGTATAACAGTGAAATTCCTCTCATTACGCTGCAGTGGGATATAATGGTTTATTCAGCTCTATCTTACGTTTTGTGCCATGTCTCTTGCTCTCATCAAAGGAAGAAAAAAAAGCCATTTTAGAGAGCTGCATCAGAATTGAGAGAAACAGAAAACATTAGAATCATAGAACTGTAGATCATTAAGGTTTTAAAAAAACTCTATGAAAAAACCTCTAACAAAAGACCTCTAAGGTCCCCAGGTCCAATCCCCAACCCATCCCCACTAACCATGTCCCTCAGGGCCACATCTCTATGTTTCCTGAACACCTCCAGGGATGGTGACACCACTACCTCCCTATGCAGTCTGTGCCAGTACATCACCACTCTTTCAGTGAAGAAATGTTTCCTAATACCCAATGTGAACCTCTCCTGGTACAACTTGAGGCCATTCCCTCTTGACCTATTGCTACTGCTTTGTCAGTTATCAACACACTGGGATTAAAGGTGCCAAGCAAGTCAGCCCAGGCAGACGTCATACTTCCTGGACAGAAAGGTACTGTCCTCAAAAGATGTTTCTCTCCCTGAACATAGCTTAAGCTATGAATCAGTAACTCCACAGGGGCCCACTTGAACTTCTAGATGCCAAAGTCAGAGGAGATGGACTCTTCTGCAGGATATAGTCTCCTGCCCTGCAATCCTTAAAGAGATCTTTTCTCTCTCCAGTACCTCTAATTGCTAAGCCTACAGACAATTTGAAAGGACTAATGGAGCTGTCACAAAGCATCATCTTAAGGAAGCTAGCATTTCTGTGATAAATTGGAGTCTTAGCTCTATGCTAAAAGAAAAAAAAATTCAAACTTTTCTGCATGGGCATCTCTTCTGTCTTTCCCATAGAGCAGGAATACAACAACAGGAATAAAAGAAAAGGTTCTTCCCATCTACTGGAACAGGATGCGACCACATCTGGATATGGGTACAGTTTGGGCTACCCAATAACAAAGACTGTGAGACTTGGAGTGAGTCCACTGCACAGCCAACAACATGCTTGAGGGACCAAAGCACAGGATGTGCTAAGTAGGGCTAGGGAGATCTAGATTTGCACATCCTGGAAAAAAGGACAACATTCCTATTCATGACTACCTACTGGGGAGAAGATGGAGCCAGATTCCTCTCGAAGACTGATGCTGAAAGGATGAGAGATAATATGGAACATGAAAAATTTCTGTTAAATAGGAAAAAATGTTTCCTAGTGTCACAGAAGTGACTCGGGATATTTTGCAACTGAGGAAAAAATAGAAACCAAGAGTAGATTTGCAAAGTTTTTAGTAAAAGTTGGCACTACTCCTCTGTTTATGTCTCCCAGAGACATTACTCTTCTCCAAAGTTGAAGTTTTCTCAAAACAGGAGTTCAGGTGCTTTGTCACATGATCAGTCTGTTGCCCCTAGTACATCCCCTGAAAGTGCTCAGGCCAGTGTTTACAGCTCTGGGCAGAGACAAAACAATCAGTTCCTAACTTCTAGACAGAATAGCTAACTCACTCTTGGAGATGTTAATAAGTCAGCTGGTCACGATGCAACACAACCTGATCCAGAAGGCACTGCTTGAAAGTGGCTTTCTCACAAAACCTGCCCCTGATTCCCTTCTTGTTCACAGTTCACTCTGAAGGAGCAGAGTTTGACTTCACCTGGCCTTTTCTTTCCTGTATTTTCTTTCTTCTTTTTTTTTGGACATTTTTCCCCCAAAAGGGAGTCTTCTGCTGGCATGTTATATGTGTACATGTATGCGTGCCACTCCCCCTGTGTCCTCCAAGAACTTTTCTCCTCTTTCTCCAATCAGAATATACATAGATGGAAAATCAGAGACTTTGAACCTGTTGCCATCCCAAACATAACAAAAAGGGGTTGTCTGGTATAGAACACAGGAGAGAATGTCAACAGAAATCCTGGAAATGAGGAGGTATTAGTGCCACTGCTCACACAACCACTCAATTCAACTTGCCTACTGTAAAATCGCTTTCTGCACTCCATGGCCTGAACAGAATTTAAATACAAATCTTTAGTTGATATTGACTGCAAATTTATGCTTCACTGATAAGACCATCAACAACTTTCAAAATATAGTGATGTGAAGTAGTAGAACAAGATCTGGTGTGAAATCTTGTGCAAGGAGCTCACCAGGAGCCTATGGCTATTCAAACTAGCGAGCAGTTAAAGTGGAGGATCCAGGATTGCAGCATACATTACCCTTCCCCTTTTGACTTTTCCTCACAGCAGCTCTGCATTTCATTGCCCTCACTATAGAGCAGTTAATACACCAGTGACAGCATGCAAATAACACAACCTTTGACTGCTGTGCAGTGTGTGTGGTAAACCAGTGTTCCTCAAGAAAGCAAGTCCTCCTCCCTGCTTCTTGTCTTGTTCCTCACCCTAGTTGGCCAACAAAAGGTCTTGTGCAATCCAGCAGACAACTGAAGCAGGAAACCTATTACTCTTACAAAAGATCCAGATGCGTTCACCCAATTGGGTCACCAGTCAGGTGACAAACACTGACACAGGGAGGAGACATTGTGAGGTGGGGAGCAGATTGCTGGGGAAGGTCCATGGAGATGTCTTTGGGCTGGTTCAGGACCTGGGCCATGCTGTAAGGTTAGTCGTAGGACACATTCCTTTTGAATGCAGTGAAACCTTTTGGTTGGGCGGAACGCTTTAGGACTAAATGTCATTTCATCACCTTGCAACTTCTGTTCTCCAGCTGAGTATCATTAAAGCTTCTGTCACAACCTTGCTGTTTCTCAGTAGCATTTGGAGCTGAAGCACCAACAATATTAAGTATTTCTTCTGCGTGAAGTGTTTAACCACAGTTAGACACTTCATTGCTGAGCGAAGAGGACAACAAAATGAAACAATGTTGAGCTCTTTATTTGGCATGCAGGAACAAAGGAGCTCCTGCCTGCAGAGGCAGTACAAGTTCCCATCCTTTGGTCATTGCCTTTGATTTGGCATCTACCTGCTTCCACTGTTACTTCCTCAGGACACACAATCAAATATTAAAATTAAGTATCTGTGTGTCAAAATTGGCAGGTTCTCTGCCAACAGATGCAAAGTGCATCAGCAGAGCAGTGGCAATGAGAAAAATCCCAGGAATGTGGTTAAGACTATTTTTCAGTGTTTCTTTTCATGCTGAGAGACCAAACATACTCAGAAGAGTAGAATGGAGAGGAGCTCAGAGGCAGGAGAATGCAAGCTTTCTGGACTGTTAAATAGTCAATAATCAAACAAACAAACAAACAAACAAATCAGCATTTCTGAAAGACTGAGATCATATAATCTTAGAATCATTAGAGTTGGAAGGAACCTCTGAAGGCCATCTAGCCCAACTCCCCTTCAAGGAACAGGGGCGTCATGTTCTTCAGAGCCAACCTTGAGTATCTCCAGGGCTTCCACCACCTTCCTGGACATCCTGTGCAAGTGCCTCATACTTCTCTGGGTTTTGCTTCTGCATCACTTAGCATCAGTTTGAATTTCTGTTTGGATCTTTTGAACACTTAACAGTACAAGACAGCATATTATGATGATATGGATGGATTTCCCACTCTTTTCCTTTTTAAGCTACATTTTCGGTTATCAGACAGTTTTCTTCTGACTGTTCATTTACACTGCCTGATATCTAGCAAGAGGTCTTCAGTCCTCTGATAAGGGACTGATTAGGGAACTAGCAGAAGGTGAAAAGGAGGAGAGAGATCTCTATTTTCTCACAGCCCAAAGACTGTCAGGAAATGAAAACCTACTCTGGTAGCATTCCCTTGACTACTTGGTACAGGTTCATCCCAGCTGCTAGAGAAGCAAAAATCAGTTATTGTCATGATGGCTCAAATTGTATACAAGATTCCTGTTCTAGCACATTATTCCATATATGCCTTCTGGTTTGTGCATCGCAGCCTAAAAGCAGCATTTGGCAGGAAATGATACAACACAATATAATCACCCATGAGGAGCAGGCAAGTGCTTCTTTCCCTCCTAATGAACCCATTCTTTTGATAGCTTTTTTTAAGGGCATCCTTTTTCCTCTGCATAGAACTCAAAGAATTCCCCCAAATGTGCATTTTTTTTCCCTCTCCTGGGGCTCAGCTAGATAATAAAATCACTAAGAGTTTGCAGATCCCTACAGCCACAACTTAGGAAATCTTTACCTTGCTGATCCAGACAGATGATTTGCTTACTGTCTTCTCTTTTTGAATCTGACATGAGAATTAGCTAGCTGTCAGCTGATAACAATACGTGTAGTTTTAAATTTTCATTACAGTTGCAAACCTACATAACTTCCAAACACAGAAATGGCAACAAGGGATTTTTTAGCACCTTTGCCTCTTCCACTGGAAAAGCAGGAAAAAGCTAATTTAAGTCTGAAGTTTTAAGTCAACTCTAAATATTTTTGCTTATAAAGTCAAGAAAAAAGATATCATCTCCTTGAAAGGTAGAACATGTTATGAGTGTACCATCTTACAAGATTTCTCACTGGTAGATAATAAAAGTCCTTCAAAAAGGTTTTGTTTATTCCCCCTCAGTGTAAACATGAAACTCAGCTACAGAGGAAAATGACTTTGCTTGCTAAGGTTTTCTCATTAAGAATGATCTGTCCAGAAACCCACACTGCTTCTGTAAATGTTTAGATTTTAGAAAATGAAACAAAAACAAAAAAAATGCTATGTGACTATAGCAATTAAAGCTAAGGCAGAACTGAATGCAATCCTTAGCATAGCAGTGAACACCATTAGTTCATTTCCAAGGCATCTGTCCACAGAATAAAATTACTGCAAAATGCTGTTCTGTAGAGTCTTTGAAGCAAGCATACATGGATTCAGTCCTGAAAAAAAAATGGAAGTTCACTCTTCCAAGTTTAATGAGCTTGACTGTGCATCAGGACTGTAATGACACTAATAATATGGGTGAAAAGAAGCAAATCCTACGGAGTATTTATATACACAAACAATTTTTAATAGATCTGGATTTCTACTGAGAACATAAAACCAAAATGAGATGTGGAAGAAAATAAATGCTGCCACCTAGTGAGTAACATTAAAACCCATAAATTGATGTCTGTTGCTCTGACTAGTCTGTAGGATTTATGCCATGGTTCGTACAGTTTGACCTCTCCTTTCTGCTCTTGTTCATGGTCCACTGTAACCCAGGACAAACACAATGACTATTTAACAGAATAGGCTAACACTATGCTGGCAATGAAGGGGAATACATTGGGTGAATGCACATGGCTAGCATGTTTGGGTGTTTTCCAATAGCAAGAGTTTTCAAATGCTAGCAGTGCTTTTTTGAGCCTTACATAGAATAGAGTCATATAATCATTAAGGTTGGAACCACTAAGATCAGCACTGCCTATGACCACTCAAAATCATGTATCTCAGAGCCTCATTTTCCCTCTATTACAACACCCTCAGGGCACTGACTGTACCACCTCCATGGGCAGCCTGTGCCACTGCATCACCACTCTTTCTGAGAATAAACATTTCCTAATACCCAACCTGAACCTTCCCTGGTGCAACTTGAGGCCATTACCTCTTGTCCTGTCACTGTTATCTGGGATTTGATAGACTTTTATCACACTCAAAAGGACACCAGGAACCCCAGCCCTGAAAGAACCTGCCAGAAATCCAAGGAGGGATACTTTCTACCTTTTTCAAATCAAAGTGTGGTAATGCAAAACCACCAAAATACCGTCTGAAGAAAAGGGTCTGAGCATTGCCAAACTGATCACAACCAAGCTGGGAGCTGGAGTCTGGCAGCCCCTGAGAACACACCCACAGTATGTGCTGGGCAACAGCACATGAAGGCTACAGAACATTTTGTGTATGCATGTATCCTTTTTGATGTTTCTAGAGGAGGGAGAGTCAGGAATTAAATCACTCAAAAGCCCTTGTTTTAGAGCAATGAGGAACAAAACCATTCATACCAAACTGACATTTCTCTGGAACTGGAGGCATTTTTTTTTACGGCCTACTTCCGCCAAGCCTTGAATCAGATCTCCGATCTAAGGATGGTACGTACCTCTTGCTTGGCAGGAAAACAGAAACATCAGTTTGAAGAGATTGATATTGATTCAGGTAGGAAAGTGTGGCAAGTAAGTGCACTCATATCCTCAGAGGTAGCAAGCAGCTCTACTTCACACTTCTCAGAATGTTCACTGATCAAGAATGGCAGTGATTCCCTCTTCACCTTCTTCTCATTATTATTTCTATTATTCTGTCCTGAGCAAACAGCAGAAATTACATAGGTGTTATATGAAAGCAATCCAGTTAACAGAAGGAAAAATAGAAAAAGTATAATTTTGCAACAGTTTCCCAATATAAATTAGAGAGTAGCATATATCTACTGACCTTAGAAAAAGGGAAAAGCAAATGTGGCACGTTTTGCCCTTCCTTCCTTGTCACTAGTAATAGCTAGTGTGACAGCTTTTGACTTGACTGAGACAGATGGCTGCATGTTAACTTGCCACTCACATCAAGCCTGTGCTGATCCTGGGAAGTTAGAAAATAGTATGAGCAAACAAACAAACAAAAATTGTAACCATCAAGTAATCTCAGATAACTGGATAGTTATCCAGCTATCTGAGACCAGACAGAAAAGAGGTCCTTCCATGTCTTTTTTTGCACAATCATGCTATTCAACTAACATAATCCCTTCTTGTTCCCATGCAAATAGTAAAAGTGCTTGGCATATGGTCCACTGACGTCCAAAGATGATGATAACATCCTTTTCTGTTATTGATTTTAGCTAGTTCATAAATAAATACCATGAGTAGACAAGGTCAAGTCAACAACTCAAGCGATCAAAGGGATGTATGGATTTTAATGCGTCTGATAGATCAAACGTAGTGGTCAAAGAACTCTGGTGAGAAGTCCAGTCAATCAATTTTTCATATGAAGGAGGCTGGGATGTTATTAATTCCTGGCAGAGTCAGGCATGGTATGACTTAATGCTAAACTTCAGCTTCTCTCTTAAGACTGCTTCAGAGGGAAACGTACGTTTAAACCATTTGAAGAATAGCAGGAATTATAAAGCACAATTTAAAATCCCACAGCAAAGAATAAAAGGGAAGTTAAGCAATACAGCTACAGCAGTTACTACAAACCTGAAAAACAGTTTGCCTGATTGATGGGTTGTCTAACTGACAGGAAGATGAGTAACAGTACAATATATAAAAGCTAAAGTCTAATCCAAAGAGGGTTACAAAAGTAAGGAGATTTTGGGCAACTCCTGTTTCAGTTACTATGCTTTATTATTACAGTAAGATGGGCAATATAAAAAGTTTATGAGTTTATGTTACATTAAGAGGAAATACTTCCTGTTTGATTTAGTGGAAAAGTAATGTCTGACTAAGAGAGTTGCAAGACTGAGAGCAGAGTATCTTATGGCCTCAGTGCCTAGGTAATTCATCTTGCTCCAAGTCAACACCTTTGCCTCCAAATAACTCCTCCCAGAAGCCAATGACCCCAGAAATAGAAAGGACAAGAAAATGTGTTCTACTCATTACCAAACACAGAAAACATTGTACCCACCTTCTCTGTAGATCTCTGCTGAATGAGAGACGCCTTTTCTTGCGTAAGACTAGAAAGCAGTACCATCTGTGGCAAGCATCTATACTCCCATTATACTACTATTGTAAGCTTCCTGCTCTCCAGTGAAGCTGCACAGGATCACTTTGTGAGTAAATATTCTTTACACTGAGTGTGGACAGTCGTGCTGAGGTCTCATGGGTTCAGATCCTTCTAGAAAGTAGTGGTGGCTTGCACTGCACAAGATGGAGGTGCCAAAACCTGGCTGCTGCTTGCTAGTGCTGTGGGAAATGGCTCTGGTGCCTCCCAAGGAACTGACTGTTCCTGGTAAACTGCCAGGGTATCTCTTCCTCGCCCTCTGATCTGTCTTACATGAAACAATAAATTGCAATTCTGGTTCTAAGCTATGTACTCACACGACTTTGTTTAAGAATGCAAGTTTATTTATTAGGTCAGACTACAGAGAAGCTACTTTTAATGAACTGTTTCCATTCGGACTAACTTTGTCCTTCTCATTTGCTTGAAGAGTTGCCATCTGCCATATCAACATATTCCATTCTTGTAAATTTGGACATTCTTATTTTCCTCACTGCAAGCAGAACAAAAATATTTTAGAGGAGAACCACCACACTTGCATTTAACAGAGACATTTTATAAAGCAGACTCTCCATGTTAACGTTCAGTTAAAAGCAACAATATTTTTATATGTTCAGTTAAAAGTAGCAGTATATTTATGTACTTTACTTGTAGCAAGTCTTATTGCAAAGTAACTGATGAAAGGATGTATGAATCACACACATAGTGCTAATAACTTAGAGACAGCCTCACTTCAGGTTTTGTTACCCATAAGAATCAAGACAAATCTCACAGTGAGGACTGAAGTGTCCATTGTGAAGCACTAATGCAAGTCAAACTTCACAGTCTGTGTCATGGGAACCAGTTCTAGTGCTAATAAATGTCTCTGTTTCATCTGGGAATTCAGTGAGAAGGGTCCATACGTCAAGGACTAACACTTCTGCTTCCTTCTACTCTGAAGGAAGTTGATTGCTGTTAATTCAGTTAATTTGCTGAAAAACTAAATCTCATGGATTTTTCTGGATTGTTTCTGACAAATGTGTCAGCTTTGCTTACTCATTTTGTTTTCCCTCAGGCTGTCTACATGTCTAAAAACTTAATCCAATACCATTCTAGATAGCAAAAACGGGTAGGCTCTTAATAAGGTAACATGATAGCACCTCTTTTCTCCCCTTTACACCAATTGCACTAAAATGCCCTTTAATTTGCTGGGATTTCTAAATTTTATTCAGACCACAGGTTTGCCAATTTGCTTTCAAATTTTGTCATTTTCTTGGATAGTTTGTGATGCACTCCAGTGAGAATGTTACCAAACTCTTCAGATCTGCACACCTGTAAATGTACTTCAACATTAAAAATACTTAAAAATATTTCTTAAAATATTCATTATTTTAAATATTTTTCCTTAAATTTTCCTCTGACATCTTTGACTTCTTCCTTATTCTGAGCTATGCTCTTTCTACCTTGCTCATTTGAATTTTGTAAGTGAGGTTTTCAGTTAACTTTTCCCTTCACCCTGAAGTCAGGAATGTATTTTAATTTTCCCTTTCTTAAGATCTATTTCCAAGTCTGTAAATGCCCACTGCTGCTGTTTTGCTACCCTTACTTCTTCCCTCTGTTAGGAACAAGAATCCTGTCATTCTGTTATCATATTAATATAAATGGTGCTTTACCATCCAATTTGATTCACAAGCAGCTCCTCTCAAATTTGTAATGAGAACACGCACCATGGAGCTTTCTAGCTAGTCACAGTGGATGTAAAAATGTTTATTAAGTGATGATTTTCTGTGTTTTCATTCTGTTTGAAAAGTTATGAAATTATTAAATAAAATAACATCTCTCAAAGAAGGTAGGAGATCTGACTGTTAGACAACCTGAATGGTAAAACAGTATTTTCTCCTAACATTTGGCATTACTTTTCTCTGTGAAAGGAAGCACAAGAGATTGGATCTTGACTGTAAAAACTTTTTACTAAGAGCTGTATTTCAGCTGGGTCTTTCCTGTTTTCTAAGTTTCTGATGGAAGGGCGTTCAAGAATCCAGAATTGTATACTATACTATAATACTTGCTTTTAAATTTTTAATGTGGCAAATGGAAATTTTACTTGCTGGCATCAGCTGCCCAGAGAGGCTGTGGATGCCCCATCCCTGGAGGCACAGGACAGGTCGGTTGGGGGCTCTGGGCAGCCTGAGCTGGTGAGGGGCAGCCAGCCCAGGGCAGGGGGTTGGGCTGGGATGATCACCGAGGTCCCTCCCAACCCAAGTCTTTCTGCAATTCTGTGATTGTATTTAATGGCAATGTAGAACTATGTGAACACTACTGGCAATGCCCATGCTGTGACACTCCTTAATACTACCAGCTAATCCGAGCTGAGCCATTTAAGGTATCATGATAAAAACCACTGCACATGATTGACATTTGAGAAAATGCTAGAACCGCTGTTAACAGACAGTGAGTGAGAAATAACTTTTCACTGAATTAGGAATTGAGGGCAAATGTTTCCACAGAGAAAGGAGAGTGAGGATGTGCAGTAAGTGCTTACCTGTTGGAAAGGCAGAGCACACACTCGTTGGGGTAAGTCTTCCCATCAGTGCCACACACCGGGCTGTAGTCCCTCGGACATCCAGGCAGAAGGCTGTACCTGCCGCACGCCGGCTGGGGAAGACATACACACAGGAGGTCAGGCACCGTCCGACACAGGAAGGACACCCACAGACCCGGCGGATGGTTACGCAGGGGCCAGCTCCCCGGGACAGCGATGCTGCAGCCCCAGGGTAGGCAGGCTACCGGCACAGGGGGCTGAGGGTCCCAGCAGCAGGCAGGCAGCACTCACCGGGACGCTGGCGGCAGCTCCGGGGCACAAGAGCAGCCCTGCGGGGAGAGAGGCTGCGTTACCGGCCGGGTCCCGCCTGGGTTCCCCCCAGTCCCGGCTCCTCATCCCGCTCCCCGTGCCCTCGCCCTCCCCTCTTCCCTCCCCTAATCACAGCTCTCAGCGGATCGGCCCCGCTGCCCCTGTCCCAGCCCCGCTACCGATGAGGACAACGAGCGGCAGAACACGCATCGCCAGCTGCGCCATCGCCGAGCGCTAACGGGCGGAGTGCAGCGGGGCAAGGAGGGGCGCGAGGCGCAACGGTCCCGGGCACGGAGCGGAGGGGCGGGGCATGGACGGCCCGGACTGAGCACGGGGCTGCGGCACGCGCAGCAGAGGGGGAGTTGGAGGGCTCCTAACGGCCAGCGGCGTTGGGAAGCACCTGTGGAGTCTGGAGGTGTGCAGGCACCTTCAGGAGTGGAGAAGGGATAGGGATCTTCCCTCAGTTTCCGTGATTTGTGGGGGGTTCAGGTGCCTGAGTGCTGCCCTTAGAGTCACAGCATCTTGAAGGTTGGAAGAGACCACTAAGATCGTCATGTCCAACCCCCAACCCGTCCCCACTGACCACGTCCCTTAGTGCCACATCCACCCTTGTCTTGAACACTTCCAGGGATAATGGCTGCACCACCTCCCTGGGCAGCCTGTGCTAGTGCATCACCACTGTAAGAGAATAAACATTCCCTAACATCCAATCTGAACCTCCCCTACTGCAGCTTGATGCCATATTCCCTCTCATCCTATTGTTGCTACTCGGGAGAAGAGGTCGACCCCCACCTCCTCACAGCCTCCCTTCAGGCAGATGTGGAACCTTAAGTTCTCCCCTGAGCTTCTTCCTTCTCCAGACTGAAGAGCTCCAGCTCCCTCAACCACTCCCCATAAGACTTGCAAAACGAGGCCCTCACAGCTTCACTGCCCTTTTCTGCACACTCTCCAGGACCTCAATGACTTTCTCACAAGTTATAGAACAATAGGTGGACTGGAAAACCCATCAGCCAATAGCTTGTCCAAGAGACAAGGAGAACGAAGGAGGTTACTCACACTTCTTACAGCTGCTGTGAGCTAATTAAGGAATAGAAGTAATGCTGCAAAACCTGTAAATGGAAAAAACAGATAATTAATAAGCATCACAATTAAGGAATTAATCTTTCATGAACTTAATTAAGAATGGTGAGTGAAAAGGTACATGGGAGGATGACTTTTGGAATATGAATTACAGTTGTTTCTTTCCAGATCATTAATGAAGAAACAGAGCAATATTAGTGAGTAAATACTGCAGAAGGGAGCACAGCCATATAATGATCACAGCTACGACTGGTGATTGTCTTGTTTGTTGGGAAGGCTCACAGACTGGAGTGGTATTGGGTGTTCCTAGAGATAGCCATTTGCTTATGGCAATAATGGACTAAATCATCCTTGGCTGCCTGCTTTGAAGGCAAAACTGCTGAGCCTTTGCATACAGTTCCCAGAAAATGACTGTGGTCACTGCCCAGGGTCCTCAGGAGTTCTCTCTCCAACAGAGAAGCAATGTAGATGAGAAATTTCATTTTCAAAACATGGAAAATGTAAGCTTTTTTCCACAGACCAGGAAACCACACATTGAAACAAAAGCCAAATGAACACCTCCCTTATTGAAACATGACTTAAAGCTATAGTTAAGATACCCATCGCTAGGAGAACACAGCTCTTCTGGGAGCAACTGATAGCATCCTCTTTCTTAAAAGAAACCTTGTGACAACCATATTCACCTGAGTTGGTTTTGATTTGTTTGTTTTTAATTAATAGATTTTATGGTTTAGTTTTTTTTTTCCCCCCAGACTCAGAAAACAGCCCTTGTTAGAGGCTAACACAGTCAAAAACAGTACAAGAACAACGGGTGCTCACAGACACCACTCTTGGTTGAAGAGATTTCCTTCTAACACCATGCACCCAAAGTTAGGCAGTATGTCTGCACAGACAGCTCTCTGCATTTCAGCAGAGCAGGAAGTGTGTCTTTCTGATGAAAGTAGTAGGAGGTAGAGGATGTTTTCAGGGCTTTGTTGTTCTAAACTCACTCCCTTTTATGTTCCTGGTCCGTTCTGCAGCCTTAGCCAATCCAGACTTTGGGCTGCAGGCACTTAATATGTGTGCAATGCATTATGGAAACAGGTAGGAGAAAGAGGTAGGGGAAAAAAATTTTTGAGTGATGAGCAGTGAAGTGGACAAAAGACAAAGTAGCCATAGATGCTGCTTACCAGAAGTCATTAAACCTTCAGGGAAGACTAAAAAGAGATGTTTCATTATATATATATATATATACACACACATACATTTAAATATATGACAACAAGTTATATTAATATGTGTTTCAGACTCTTAAATGCCTTTATGAATTTGAGCTTTAGGTGCTAGGGAGAATCACATGTTCATGGCCTGTATCATGACTTGGTGGAGTAGAACAAACTCATGTCCTCTTTATGGATTTTACCAAGAGGAAACAGTGAGCAAGTATATGTTTGTCAAGAACATTACTAGGCATATTTCTTACAGTTTCAGGAAACTAAAATAGGAACAAGACAAGGATGAAAATGAGGTCACAAGACAGAACTAAGAAATCACTGCATTCATCAGCGTAATAGAGGGAAAAAAAGACTGATTTATGAGTTTAGCAAAGAAGAGAATTACTTTTTGTGTAAATTGTGCTTAGAAGAAGACAAAGTAGGCTAAGATCTGTTTAAACTAGAAAGCACAACTAACTTCCCAACGGATTAGTGCATCAGCTTTTCTGGGAGAACCTGACTGTTAGGGACAGAAGTCCCTGAAGGATCCAGGTACCAGCTGTGTTCCTATCTTGACACTAGATGGTGCTGCTTAGTTAAGCTTCTCTCTGCCCAACAAGCTTCTCATAAGGAAGCAGCACGTTCAATGCTGCTCCCATTTATCATAGTCTCCTTCAATATTTCTGTGCTTATACGTTATTATGTTGGCCCCTATTTCCCTCCTTTAGATCTGTACAATCAGAAGGAGTTTTCTTTACTTCAAACAAAGGCAATCACCAAATCAAGCTATATAGTTTTAATTAATAGCCTTTTTAGTAGCCTCTATGTACAACTGGGAGTTGCACATACTGAATCCCTTCATTAAAGCAAAAGTGAAGATAGACATACTTTATCTCCGGGTTCCTTTTCTTGTGTGGTGATCAGGTGGAGAAGCGTTCTCCTGTTGAGGACAGCTTTTTCAAATGACATGAATGTTTCTCTGAGTAGCTTGCCTGGGGAAGGAAGAAATAGGTAGACTCAGACGTAGCCCATGCTTTGCCTTTACACTGTATCCCATTTTCCTAGCAACATCCAAATTTAGCCGTAAAGGAACAGGTAATGAAACTACAACATTTTAATCCCACCTTTTCTCCAGCACATGTAGAAGTCACCTTTATCATCAGTTCCTTCCAGATTTTAAATTGGCAGTGTGAAGGTAGACAAAGGAACAAGAAAAAGCCACCAAAACCAGAGGAAATGAATGAATGAAAAAAGCAGAAGTAGCAATTATTCCACAAACTACCTGCTCGATGACAACATGTGAGGTCTCTCTCCTTGCAAAACAAGTTGGACTCCACATAGAACCACTTATAGAGGGTTGACTTTTGTGCTGCACACAAAGACAGGCTTCAGAAAGCCTCACCTCATCAAGGCCTGCTCCTCTCTAAAGAAAAATTTATTGCACTACTTAGGAAAACCTCTCCACTTATATGCTGTAGAAATAAAGACTCTTTGTGTTTCTTGAATTCAGCTGATTGTACCCTGCTGTATGCAAGGCAGAGACATTACCTACAGCACTGCACTCCATACTGATAGGGTAGGGGTTTGTACTGAACTCTGCTGTTTCCTCTTCTTTATAGGCTCTTTAGAGAGTCCTCCAGCTCCTGAGGACCTGATGCTACCAGACATATACAAGTCTGGCTTGACCAAGCAAATTCAGTTTGTATCCTTCTGCTGAAATCCTTTTCCCAGACTTAGATAATGCTTGCTTAGATGGCTCCACTCCATTTGGTGCATAGGAGCTTCTCATACTTACCTACTTCTGAATTTCTCAGGCAGAACTGCTGAGGGAGCTGACCTTGCCTTTTCACAGCTGCTATTTTCTGCTGTTGAGTGGTGTATGTGTGTATGTATCGCCTTACCTCCTGAAATAAAAATACATATGTCAGTCCATAGGAAGAGACAAAAGCAGGGAGTGACCACAGTGCTGCTTCTTTGTCCCATACTGTTTGCTGCATTACACACTTTCCCATATAAAGTGTAATTATAGGAATAGTATTAAAACCATGGTGAACCATCCAATTCCTCTAGTAGCAAAGTATTAATTTTAAGACTTTCTTCATTGAGAGATCTTCAAGAATGACACCACTGTAAATTATTGTTCCAGAACACTTGAGATTACTCTCCAACTGCAAATTCCATATTGAAATGACTGACAATTGAGTACTTCTATGAACTGGCAACTTTAAATAGGTCTAGGCTGAAACCAGGGCACAGTGCAGTGCTAACTCACATGATGGCAAATAATTGTATGTCTTTTGATACATCAGCTAAACATAGCCCTGTGAACAGTGAAAAGTATGCAGCCTCATTTTCTGTTTTGATTAAGGAACTTGAAAATAAGTTCCAAGACTGCAAAAAAAATATTTTGCCTCAATCATTGCCTGCAAATTTTCAAATGGAATGTATAAAGTTGCAGTCAGATATTCAATTAAAAAAAATTGTGTCTCCCTGCCAGACTTCCATAAGCCCTCTTTTACCTGAGAGAAATATCCCTTGCATCACAATTATACCTTATTCATGTCATTGCTTTTTGGCAGTACGCATGCTTGTAAGCAAGTAACTTTACACCTCCTGTACTTCATTTAAAATCTCATCAAAAAAATCTGCCAAACACCTTCAGAGCAGCCACTGCCACTGAACCAGCCTGTGGTTTAGTTTCACGAAATAAGGTCACATATCCCACTAGTTTTATGCTTTTGTTTATCTTTCTTTAATGTTTTAATAAAAGATACTCTTATATATGTTTCGTTAATTATATATATTAACTATGTTATATATTTTACATGCAGTCCAAGACAACACCTCTTCACTCCCTGCAGCCCAGACAAGATGAAAGATTTGACACCCTACTCTCCTGCCATACCACCAACACCTGACATCATGGGCCAATATAACACAACAGGGGGCATTACTTTCAGAACAGCCCTTGTATAGAGGTCCTAGAAAGAGCAGATAGCAGTATATTGTTCAGGGCAGCTCTTGCCAATATGAAAGTGAAGAGAGGATGCGAAACTGCTTCCCTTCTGGTATTCAGAGCATTTTCCTGGGTACGCAGAAGGTACAGATGGGCAGCAGGATCCCAACAGAGCGTGGGTTCATCAGTGCCTTCTCAAGGTGACGCTGCTACAGCGGAAAAGACACAGTCATCTGAGAGAGACAATGTGCAAGAAATCCATGAGCTTTTACCCCACATGTCCCCTGTTATCCACATAGAAAGTCTACCAAAAATAACACTTCACATCTGTGCTAGTGTGTGGCTTTTAATGGAGCCCTGGTCTCTCTCAGAAAGAATTTAAAATAAACATGTTCACAAGGCAAGATCTGGGAAGAAACAAAGAGCAGCCTCAGGGTTCTTTGAACCCACTGCCTTGGAAAAGAAGCTTGCAGCATGATCATCAGCCCTGTTAAATTACTGAGCTGCCCAGTGTTGATGCTACTGTTTTTAAAACCACTGCTCTGAGGGAATCAGCAGTGGTGATTTATCATCTTGCACAAAGAATTACTCTGATATTGCTGAATTCCATACCCAAGCACACCTTCAGAGATATATACTCACCAGGGAAAACACAGTACTTCCTAAAATACTTAGAGATAATTGTCACTTACCCTTGGAACATCTCAGACTAATCTGTAACACTATAAGACTGAAATTAACCACAACAACAAAAGAAGTCTATAAGATCTGGCGCTTTAAGAAAAAGGGCACTCTTGGGTGAAATTGCAAGTGTCAGCAAAACTGTCGAGGAGTGATGGAATCTGTAACAGGCATTGCATTAAGTGGATCTCAGCTCCAGCCCATAAATCAAAAGTAGCTCCTTTGATTTTCAGTAGAGTTACAGAAGATTGCTCTAATTACAAATGAGATCATGCACATGGAGAAGTAGCAATATTTGTCACTTATATTTCTTATTAAAGTGAGGAAGATTTCTGAAATAACATTACCCAGAAGAGGAATATGAGGAACATGGTGTAGTGGGTATGGGTTGATTGCTGGACTAGATGATCTTACTGGTCTTTTCCAATCTTAATGATTCTGTGATTCTGAGAAATATCCAGACAACTGTTTGCTCCTGATAATAATTCTTCCACAGACAAGTGTATAAAAAAGACAAAAATAAAGGTTGTGAATGAGGTACAATGAATTTATGCTAGGTTTTCAGAGAACAAAGGTAGCTGCAAACTAACCCATCAGTCAAACTCTCTTTATCTAGTTCTGTGCGTAGTCTGAGGGTCTCTCCTAAACAAAAGGCTGATAAACCCTCATCCCTATAAATCACACTTCTCATGAAGCGCAGGATTGTATTATCTCTTTTATCAAGAGGTTTTACAGAGACAGGAGGAGAAGTGAGATGACAACCAATCACACATAGGTGCAACATAACTCTATAATATGAAGTAGAGTATAGCAATAATAGGATGGTAGCAAAGTCTTAAGCTACAACAAATAATAACACACCTCAGTCCAGCAGCCACAGACACAAAGGAGAAATGCTACTTACTTACAGGAGGAGTCAGGCAGGCATAGATCTCCAGCAAGATAACCTCGTTTCCACTACCAATCCCTAAATGAGGTCTGTGAAGGGCTGGATCCTGGCTTTATCCCTTCCGGTCACTCAGGTACACTGCATGCACCTGAACTCCCCTGGATTGGCCCTGCCTTCCCACCTGGTGCTCAATCACTAGTTCAGGCCCTGACTCAGCATTTCCACTACAGCGTAGTGTAAGGGAGCAGGTGGGCTTTATTCCAGTGGTCTCTTCAACCAATGGGCTGACAAAAATGCTTGCTTTATTTTTTGTTATTATTTTTTTTTAGGTCTGGTTGTCAGAACAGACTTCCTGTTATGGGAATCTAGCACTAGTTTGGGTATAAAATGGGACCAAACCACTGCATTTAAGAGAAACATGGGAAAAATTGTTCAGCAGGCTCCAGAATGTACAGTTGGTCTTAAAACCCCAGTTCCCCCCAGTCCCATGATTATGCCAGGCTCGCTGCTTTCAGTGAAGGGAAAAAAGTGCACATTCGGGTTTTGAATTGTCAGAGGAAATACTAAACACAGAAAAATGTAAGGAAACTTGGCCCAGTAAATTTAAAAAAAAAAAAACAAACAAAAAAACCCAGTTTGTATGTCGCTTGATCTTAGTGAAGTAAAGAAGTAAGCAACAAAGATCATAATCTCAGCAAGACTGCTAAGGAATTCCCAAATACATGTTATTTTACACAGCTCTATCTGTACCACTACATATATCTATTATAGTTTCTGGAAATCAACGGAGATGGAAGCGTATGGAAGCTGATGTACCAGAGGTTCTGGATGAGTTCTGGGAGCAATGAGACCCCTAAAACTGGGCGTTGTCAGGAGAAATCAGAAAGTGTACAATGCAAAGTCAGTTGGTGTGCTGAGTGCACTTACGACTCAGCCATGTAGGACATTTGGGCAGTTTTGATTTCTCTCTTGACAAACAAATGTGATTATTCTGCCTGATCACCACAAATCGTTGCTGTGACACAAGAATGAACAGCCATTTTACTGTCTACCACCCTATATCTAGTTTGATCTCAATTCTGTCAGCTTAGAAGGATGAGGCAGGAATACTGTACAACTGATAGACCAAGCATTCAACCAATGGTGGCCCATTTTAGTGCAGTTCAGTGTTGTGAACTTTGCTTCACAGAGAAAGAAAATAAAAGGTTAAATTATGAGACAGCATGCTGCCTAACACTGTGAGAAAGTGCACAGGAATGCAGATAGGAGTGATGTTCTTAAGAAAGTAATAGCAACCCAACAGCTCAAGTGAAAAATATTGATGTGAAAAAGAGGAAAAGAAACAGGGAGTTGAAAGATAACAATTCAGTAAGATGAAGGCCTGGCCAAGGAGCAGGAGTCTATTGTCCAGGCAGCCAGCTCTGTTAGCCACCGCCATTTTGTGTTATAGTTCCTGCCATTTTGTGCGAGTATTAGCCAGTGTATAATTGCCCATGCAGCTCACAAACTGGATATAGACTGTCTTCAAGTTTCTGCTTATTTTTAAGAATGCCCATCTAAAACAGACCCTGAGAGCTGAGGATTACAGAAAAAGTGGTGGTTTTGTTGGGACATATAGCTCCACTGCTAAACCTGTCCCCAGTTGGCTTGACCAGTGAAATTAAGAGCGCTTACTCAGTGAAGAACTGTTATTTGCTTCTTATCAGGTTTCACAGCTACCTTGATGAGGTTAGCTCTTTTCACTGCTTCATTTGCAGCCCAAAACAGCAGGACATCACATCTCACTCACTAGCTATCAAAGGAAGGCAGCACTTTGCTGCTAAGATTAGCAATGTCTCATATTCTCTTGTCCTGTCAGCACCAATTTACCCAAAATACAGTCTCTGACCCTGTTTATGACCCTGCTGAAAAGTGTGGCATTAAAAAACAATTCTTTGGAAAGTGTTTGACAGTGTGAGAAAGTAGAACTAGTGTCCCTCAGCAGCTGGTGTGAGACGCAGTCAGGTTTGTGCAGCAGCATGGATCTGAATAAACTGTGGTGATCTGAATGGGAACTGCCTGTATTGTGGAAAATGAATCTGACTCATTCTATCTGGCTTAGTGCTCATCTGGACAATACAAATGAGAATGTTGTATCAGAATAAATCTCTCCAGGTACAGAGGTCCCTGTGTTTCCATCCAAACTCACTGATTTGATGCATGCTTTGTCCTTAGCAAGGAGACCTGGGTGCTTCTAGACAGAAATTTTCCTTGGATAGATATCTGAAGCCACTAACAAGAAGTGCTTATTTCTGTCTGTGCTTGAGGGAGCTCTCAACTCTGTGGGCTAAGATTTAGGTGAGTGGGATGCCTATCCTTGCGATTTCTCTCAGTTGCTGTGAAAACATTTGGCAGTCTATTTGAGTTCTCTTCCTTGTGGGAGAAGTGGGCTTGTAGTCAAGTAGTGCTAAAAATGAATATTTTCTGCAATAAACAGGTCGGTGCATTTCCATGTTTTTGTTTATCTAATATGACTGTAAGACATCCTAGTAATGAGTGTGTATCTGCCTCCCTTGAGGAGCTAAGAGCAAGTAAGAGCGAAGACTAGTGGTGTGATGTGTTTTCAGCAGTGTCATGGGCCATCTTCTTGTCTTGCCAGAACAGGTAAATCAAGTGATCTGATGCTTACTTCTAGTAGCATTTTTACTTTATTTATCTCATCTAGGGTATCTTTTATTTATCTTCCCTCTGTATGGAACAGCCTGGTGTGCCTTGCACATATCTGCTTCTCTGAGACCTCACTGTGCTTATCAGAATCTCTTTCACCTTACAATGCCCGTGCAGCTGCTATGCTGCTGTCTGCTAGTGTGAAGTGATAAATGTTCCAGTGTATCCCCTGCTTGGTTGCTTATTTTCTGTATCAGCTTCTGGAGGCTGAGGACACAGCAGGGAGGAAGACAAACAGCTCTGCCGCCTGCTTGTGCATGCATCCTGTGTTGGTGGCACGGGGCCAGCTGGGTTGCCCTTTGGCGGTGTGGGACTGTAGGATGGATGGGATGGTATGCGGTCGCCATGCCTGAGTGCCCAGGGAGTTGGCTCAGAGGCAATGGAGCACGCTCCAAGGCACGCGCTGTCCTCCCATTGATTCAGCAAGCTGTTCTCTCCCATTCTCTTGGAGCTCACAGGCTTCTTGAGGCAGCTCCTGCCAAAGAAGGATGAATGAAACTCTAGTAATTACTACAACATGAATTCACTGGGACTCTGTTGGTAAGGTTCATCAGCAGCTCATTAATTAAATAGTTTCTATAGAGACGGTTGCCCTGGTAGCATTAAATCCTTTCTCTTCCCCTTCTCCATCCTCCTCACCACTTCACAGGATTTCTCATTCATAATCTTGTGCTTTACATGAATGAAGCCAGAGGGCCAGGGGAAGAGGTACCTGAGGAAATCTGATGCCCTTTTTCCCACTGCAACTATCCTGTTGTGGGCCTGAATAATCATTCAGCTCTCTTCTCATGTTTTGCTTTCCAAATTAGAGAAAAACGGATTTGATAGATTTACCACTCACTGGATGAGAAATTGTCTGGAAGTCCGCACTCAGAGAGTTGTGGCCAATGGCTCTATGTGCAAGTGGAGACCATTGATGAGTGGTGTTCCTCAGGGATCAGTGCTGGGACCAGTGTTATTTAACATCTTCGTAGGTGACATGGACAGTGGGATTGAGTGCACCCTCAGCAAATTTGCAGACAACATCAAGCTGAGTGGTGCAGTTGACACACTAGCGTGAAAAGATGACATCCAGAGGAACCTGGACAGGCTTGAGAGGTGGGCCCATGCCAAACTCATGAAGTTCAACAAGGCTAAGTGCAAGGTCCTGCATCTGTGTGGGGCAATCCCAAGCACAGCTACAGGTTGGGTGAAGAATGGTTTGAGAGCAGCCCTGAAGAGAAGGATTTGGGAGTGTTGGTTGATGAAAGATTCAGCACAAACCAACAATGTGATCTTGCAGCTCAGAAGGCCAACTGTATCCTGGGTTGCATCAAGAGAAGCACTGATCTGTTAGTGGCCTTTCAGTATCTAAAGAGGAGCTACAGGAAAGAAGGGGACAGACTTAACAGACTCTGTGGTGATAGAACAAGGAGAAATGGCTTCAAGCTCAAAGAGAATAGATTTAGCTTAGATATAAGGAAAAAATCTTCTACAGCGAGGGTGGTGAGGCATTGGAACAGGTTGCCTAGTGATGTGGTTAATGCCCTCTCCCTGGAGACTTTCAAGGAGAGGCTGGATAAGGCCCTGGGCAACCTGATCTAGCTGTGGTGTCCCTGTTTCCTGCAGGAGAGTTGGACTTGATGGCCTTCAGAGGTCCCTTCCAACTCTAAGGATTCTATGATTCTATAAGCATGACCAGTAGGTTAAGGGAAGTGATTCTGCCCCTCTGTTCTCATGAGATCCCACCTGGAGTCCTCCATGCAGTTCTGGGACCTCCAGGAAAAGAAGGGCATGGAACTGTTGAAGTGGGTCCAGAGATGATGATCAGAGGGCTGGAGGACCCTCCCTACAAGGACATGTTGAGAGGGCTGGGGCTTTTCAGCCTAGAGAAGAAAAGGTTCTGGGGAGACCTTATAGCGACTTTCCAGTAGCAGAAGGGGACCAACAGGAAAGCTGGGAGGGACTTTTTATAAGGGTAGGTAGTGATAGTATGAGAGGAAATGGTTTTAAACTGGAAGAAGGTAGATTTAGACTAGATATCAGGAAGAAATTCTTTACTGTGAGGGTGGTGAGACACTGGAACAGGTTGCCCAGAGAGACTGTGGATGCCACTGCCCTGGAAGCATTCAAGGCCAGGCTGCACGGGACTTTGAGCAACCTGGTCTAGAGGGATATGTCCCTGCCTATAGCAGGAGGGCTGGAACTAGAAGATCTTAAAGGACTCTTCCAACCCAAACAATTCTATGATTCTATGAAATATGAAGTCTGCCTCTATATACATCCTGTCTGGTTGCTTTGGTTGCTTACAGCTCTGACCCTGATTATCTTGAGCATGTTAATTTGTAATCTTGACAGTGGTGCAAGTAAGGGACTGGGTACTTTGTCTGTAGGATGGACATGGCCATTTTCAAGAGGAGAGCCTTTGCCCATGTGGGTTTTCTCTGCTTGATTAAATCACAATATTTACTCTGTCTCTGAAGCCAGAAAGGACCATTAACATTCCCAGGCTGGCCACCTGCACAGCACGCAGCAGATTCCCCCTGCCACTCTTCCAGCTGTGTGCCTGAAAACTCCTAGCTGAGCAGTGATTTCCTTGTCAGAAGATGCTTCATATTTGTATAAATATCAATAATGAAGGAGAACACTGTGCCTATGGCAATCTCTCCTGGTGTTTAAGCACCCCTTGCTGCTAAGAATCAGCCTTTCCTGCCACTCATAGTGAGCCTTGTTTGGCATCACTTCTCTCTTCTGTGATCTTTGCCTGTGGGTGCTTTCTCAGAGCAGCCAGCAGCCCCCTCCTTTGGAGATGAGATTCTATTTTGTCTCTGTGGATACAGATGGATGGTTGATGATTTACTCTAAGCCCACCATTCTGGCTATGTGTGGTTGTAGATATTTGCAGAAGAAATGCCACCATGGCAAGATGTGGCTGTATTCATTTTGTAAGTGTGTTTTTCTAGTTCAAATCATTTGAAGTAAAGGAAAGACTGTGTTCTAGCATCCAAAACCAATGTTTTCATAGCTGAAAACTGAGAATGTGTGGCTTGTAGGTGTGTGAGAAAGTACAGGATAGTGTCAGAGGAACACGTGGTCAGTGAGTCAAACATGACCTTGCATTAAAAGTGGGAATGAAATTTATCCCATGGGATGGATTATCCCTTGTCTGTCTGCTAGCAGGTTTCATCCAACTTTGATCAAAGTGTCTGGCAATGACCCTCTGAAGGCATGCACAAGAGCACTGGTGTTGCTGTAAAGTGTAATGAACACAAAGACAAGCAAAGAGAAAACAACCGCCCTTTGCATTCTGTTGCCAAAATAATTTCAGCCCATCTGAGGACAAAGGAAGAAGTGTGCTGGTTGCCTCATTGTCTCTGAATTACTATATAGGCGACTAAGAAGTGCTTGGCTTTGTGTGGAAAAGCAGCCTGTACTAGAAGTGGGAAACATGGCATGGTTTTGGCATGCCTCTTTGTGGGCTTTTCTTTGGCTTCTCACTGTGGTTTTCTTTCCCCATGAGTTTTCTGCTCTAATTTTGTAATAATAGTTAGTACTGGGTTTCATAACAGAGGCATACAACATGCAATTAGAAATCGCTTTGTGCGAAATAAAGTAGCTGTGAGTCATATCCAGACAAGTGAATTATCTGTGATTATTCAGCCACGAAGGGAGACAGTGGTGAGCAGAGGAATGTGTGCACCAAGGGCTACATATCATTATTAGCACTTTGTTACTGTTTGGTAGCAAAAGGAAGAAGGCAAAGCTCTATACCATGATGGTGATGGGCTTGTTGGGATGTCTGTATAGAAATATCCATGTGATGGAGTCATGGGGAAGGATGGGCGACGTCCCACTGCTCCTAAGACTTGTGCATCCAATGGATCAAGGCAGTAACCTTTCTGTGTCTTTCTGTTTCTAAAAAGAAAAAAAGGGGAGATACTTGGCAGACACAAGTGTCTTTAGGAACCTGAAGTTATAGGATATGTAGGGAGTCAGACAAAAGAGAAACAACCCTCCTTTGAGAGAAGACAGCAAAAATAAAAAAGGTTTTCAGTAAAACCTCTGTTTGATGTGCCTAGTGGATCAGTTCCTTTTTGTCCTCTGGGAATTAAGAGACATTCTAGGAAGGGGCTTTGGGGTGCGGAAGCAGCTGGGAAGCCCATGGAGGTGAGAAGTTGCCAGCACAATGAAAGGTGGTTTCTAAAGCTGCCTCACGGTACATTCGTTATTTATTGCCAGGTAGGCAACGTAGAGGCTGCAATTCTGCAGTCAGGGGAGGAAGACACGCGAGCAATTTCCTGAGTGACTGTTAATCAGTCAGGGAGAGACAGTGACAGGGCAGGGGTAATGTGCAGAGAGTGTGAAGAGCATCTTTACTGTCCCCAGTGTGCAGCCTCAACTGCCCAGAGAAGTTTGTTTTCCATCCATTGCAGGGAATCTGTTGACCCTTCCTTAGCCAGTCACAAATGCCTTCATCTGTAAAATGATGGTGAGAAATGCTTAATCTTCCAAGATGAATCTAACAGATGCTTCTCCCAGGAAATGAATGAAAGGTTGCAGCTTTGCTTGAGCGATTGTGAGTCAGGTATGAGTCATTTCTTCCCTTGAAGGGCATATGGATGTGCTTTGCCGATAAACACACATAGAGCACAAAGTCTGGGGTGAAAGGTTATCACAGGAAAGAGAAACTTAACAACAACAAAAAAGCAACACAGAAAACAATAAAAAATCCTCTGGGATATATCAGCATACCCTGAACCATCTTCTGTTGCCAGCATAATACATTAGCTGGAGGTTTTAAAGACATTGTCTATTTCACTGTAACTTAGAAAAGTGGGCAGGAGCTTTCTGTTTGAATGGTATCTGGATATATTTCTACCATGTAGTTAGCTTCTGTTGCATCTGATCGCTGCAATGTGTCGTGAAACCAGGAAATTGATAGCTGTGGACAAAAGACAGTGGCAATTGCTTTTTCACACTAGAGCCAGGTGGACTCTATACAGACTAATAATCCACGGAGCGTGGCAGCGTAAAGTATTTGAAATCTGAGTAATTGTTCTGTGTAAAGAAATAGCCATTTGCAGGGGATAACTTTGTGCTGGATGGCCTTCCAACAAGCAGTGACTGTAAATGAATGAAGTCAGTATAGAAATTGCTGGCCAAAATTGTCTGGTCTTGTGCTATACCAGTGAGAATAAGGGATCTATAATTGTACTGGGTGTTAAACTTGTTCCTGGAGCAGACCACAACTGTTTTTAGATGATCCTGTTAGCTCAGTAGTTATTCCTGTTCCCATAGGATGTCAGAAGAGGAAAAGCTGGCTGCAGGAGCAACAAATCATAATCGTATCATAGAACAGCTTGAGTTGGAAGGGACCTTAAAGCCCACCCAGTTTCAACCCCCTGCTGTGGGCTGGTTTCCTCCCCCTCCCCAGCATATCAGATTGCCCAGGTCCCCATCCAGCCTGGTCTTGAGTGCCTCCAGGGATGGAGCACCCACCGTGTCTCTAGGCAGCCTCTGCCAGGGCCTCACCACCCTCTGAATAAAAAAAATTAAACTAATATCTAATCTAAACCCCTCCTTTTTTAGTTTTAAACCATTCCCCTTTGTCATATCACTATCAGACTGTGTAAAAAGTCAGTCTCCCTCCTTTTTAAAAGCTCCTCTGAAGCACTGGAAGGCCACAATGAAGTTTACTGGCAGACGTCTCTTCTCCAAGCTAAACAAGCCAAGCTCCCTCAGTCTTTCTTCAGAGGGGAGGTGTTCCAGCCATCTGATCATCTCTGTGGCCCTCTTCTGGACCTGCTCCAACAACTTCACATCCTTCTTGCCCTGGGGGTTAGGATCCTCCAATTTAGAGATGGGGATGCTGTGTGAGACCATGTCAAAGGCCTTTCACAAGCCCAGGTGACTGACATCAGTTTCCTTTCCTAGGTCCACTAATGCCGTCACTCCATCAGAGAAGGCCACCAGATTGGTCAGGAACAATGTGCCATTGGTGGAGCTGTGCTGGCTGTCTTGAATCACCTGCTCATGACTCATGTGCCTTTATACATTTTGTAGGAGGATCTGTTCCATGGTCTTCCCAGGCACAGAAGTGAGGTTCACTGTCCTGTAGTTCCCTGGGTCTTCTTTTTCTCACTTTCTCAAAAATGTGAATGCTGTTTCTCTGTTTCCAGTCACCAGGGACTTCACCTGGCAGCCACAACTTTAAATATGATGCTGAGTGGCTCAGCAGCTGCATCATCTAGTTCCTTCAGAACCCAGGGATGCATGCCATCCAGCCCCATAGTACACATAGACACAGTACACATTCAGTCTCACGAAGTAGTCTTGGACTTTTCCTGCTGTCAGAGGCCACATTAGCATTCACTGTGTCTCATCTGATGGAGATAATTCCACTCGTATGTGGCCAGCCACCAATTTTCACATACTGCCATTCTGACTGTTTTACTGTCAAGCTGTTTCTTAGTGATGTACATTCATTCATGGCAATGGGCTTACAAAACACAACACAGCATTCTGCCTTAGGAGGCATTGCAATGAAGTCTACAAAAAGAGTTAAAATGTTTCATTAGTCTGACTGAAGAGATAGCACAGATTTGCTTGTTAGCACACAAGTCCATCCCCAGGTCATGAACAATTACTCTGGGTTCAACTTAATTATGCTAATCAAGCAAGCAATTAGAAGGATAAGGGTGAGTGATTTGCAGAGACGAAGAAATAGCTATCCTTTTTGGTAAGAAGAGTGGCTTATAATTAATGTGAATGGAAAACAGAGAGCTTAGTTTGGGCTGAGAGAGGAAGACATGGAGGCAAAGATTAAAATAAAAATCTCCACTTGAGCCTATGGCTTTTGATATTTGGGGGAGGTATGATTTTTAGATTTTGGGCTCATAAGGAGATTAAACTTTGCCATGTGTAAGAGCCTGTTCTGGCTCAAACATCTCCTCCAGAAATGGTGACTGTGTTGAATGAGTCTTAGCTTGGAGAGCTGAGGCATTGACTGTGTCTCTTGAAAGGCATTTTACTACGTCAATGACCTTGAGTGGAAAAACTAAAGGCAAGAGAGAGCACATCTTTCTTAGAGCAATGGCTGTTCCTGGATAAAGGACATATTTTTGGCCCTTCCTTTCCTTTCAGCACTGAAATAGAAACAGCAGACTTTGAAGTAAGTCCTTTAAAACAAAGTAAAAACCAAGTTGAGAATAACTTCTCAATATTTAATTACATGAGTATCAGGGAGGTCATCTTAGAAAGAAAATAATCTGATACCTGTGAAATAGAGGATGGAAGGAAGAGTGGAAGGAGATGTTTCTGAAGGGAGCAAGATTTCAGCATGTCCTTCTGATGAAGACTGCTTTAGTGACTGCAGCTTTCCCTGCCTTGAATGAAAAAGCATCAGTAGGCCAGGCCTGAAGGCATCATCTGTTGTCCTGTTCTGTTTTTCCCTCCAAACTTTACTGTCACAGAATGGCTTTGACAAAGCAGCAGCAAGTCAGGCTGGAAAACTTCCTCAGAAATAGAAAAGTCAAGAAGTGTTCTAGTCAAAAAACAGCTTCCCAAGGCTGGTGACGTACTTCAAGATGGTGAATAATCGATCTCAACAGCAGAAGGGGAAAAGAAACAACACAACTATCTGCTCTTCCCTCTGGCAGGCTCCAGTGCCTTGGGAGATAGCTCCACTGACTCATTCAGAAAGCAGTTTTCAAAACATGACTCCTTCACTTCGATCTAGACAGCTCCTTTCCCTAGGAATTTCAGCCCAATTCCCCTGCTCAGAAAAGGCAGGGTAGGAAACCTGTCCTCCTTCTGGCAGCCAGCTTGAATCTTTCAGCAAAAGCACCACCAGCTCCTTAAGTCTCCAGTTAATTCTGAAAAGCTCAATTCCTAAAAAAGCTGGGATCTGATGTTTGGAAGTCACTCCAATGGGATCTTCATCTACATAGTAAGCCATGTAAAATAGTAAATAAACAGATAACAAAATATCAGAAACATGAAACAGAAGAGCTTTCTGGTTCTGTGTTTGTTTGTTTGTTGTTGTTTCTTTGTTTTTTTCATGAAATGTTTGGTTCTCCCTTTGCACGCACCTTCTGCAGACAAACAAGGAAAAGGGGAGCAAGCAGGAGCTGGGGCCTGTGCTTCTGTTTGACAGGAGAATGGGTCAGATCTGCAGGGCTGGCACTGGCTCATGTGTGCTCCTAGCTGATGACAGCTGACAGCTGTAGAAGGCAGAATGGGAAAGGGGGAGACAGTCTTACTATTAAATAAAAGGGAGCTGGGACTGTAAAAACATGCTGATGATGGTTTTGCTAGTAGAATTCCAATTCCAAATCTACATGTGGTGAATTAAAATCCAAAATGGTGTTTAGCAAACCCCACTTGCCAGGCCAAATTAGCAGCTTTGCTTGTTCCTGGTGGCAGCTCTTTAAAATGCTTAAAGAGGAGCTCCTTTTAAAAATGTGGCTTCAGTAGGATGTTTTCTCAACAGTAGCATTTTCTTGCCGGAGTACTGCAACGATTTTTGTACCCTTTGGTCTCCCACAGCTGGTATGCCAGAAGAAAATGACAGCACAAAATGCAGCCAAGCTCCTTGGAAATGTAAATAGACCGGAACCACTGGTGTCCTCTTTACACAGCATCAATCACTGCTGGGTGCTGGAAGTGGCAGTGTGTTCATTATGGTCCATGCAACCAGCACAGGCAGCAGATGGAGCAGGTTTAATACCTAATAGTGGAGTTTTGGCAGTATGTATGATTCTCTGTAGAAAATAGGGCACAGATGGGGTCTGCTGTGACCTCCTCACTCAGTAACTGCAAAATCCTTGTGTTTTCAGACCAGCTCTGTAGTTACAATCAGTCTGTGTTACATGGTTTGGAGACTATGCTAGTACTTAGGTCAGTCTCTGTTAGCTGAGCTTCCTGTGGATTTGTAGTGAAGAAATAGACAGGAAATTACCTCAACTACTGGTGGGCTCCTTTTAAGAGAAATTAACCCATTTACCTTTCCCAAGCAGACTGTTTCCAAAAACAACTGTCTTTGGAGACTCTTCTGCAGGTGTATCACATCCTTCAGCCACAGGAGAAGAATCAGATCAGTCCGTACTGTAGGATCCCTACACGTTACAGAACCTTCTCCCAGAATACAGGGAAACATCAGAAAATAAATACAATGGGCAGTGCCGGGCTCTTCATTTGAATGTGAGTGTTGTGAGATGCTTTGACCTGGTGATGAAGTGTAGGGTGGCTTTTTGCTATTGTATATTCTGACCAATTTACTGCCTCTACCAACAAAAGAGTGAGATGAACTCTGCTGCTGATTGAAATGCAAAGGCAGCGATTCTTTTAAAGAAAAAGCTGATAAATAGAAGGAGTTTAATGGTGTACTTCTGGTTTCAGTCAAAGAGCCTTGCAGGATGGTCCTTATTAGGCGGTATGGACAGGTGTAATTTCTTGGGTGTGATATCTTTTTCTGAGAAGAGCAAGCAAAAGTAGATGGATCTCCACATGCCCTTTTCCAGAGGTCTGCCTGTCAGGGAGCTGTCACTTACTGCCTCTTCTTCCCCTCTATTAAGAGAGAATATGTCAAAGAAATACCAGTTTTGCAAGTTTCTAAAGTGATGCAAGATAAACCCCACCTATAAGGTCTTATGGGACTTTGCCACGTGTCCAAACGTGGTGGGCTTCATGTGTCTTCAGCTATGACTAATTGAGAATATTTTTCCTTGTACACTCAGAGTCTTCAGTGAGGTCTCTGGTGGATGTGTACCTGGAAGACATGTCAATGGAAGCCATAAACTCAATTAACACAGTAGTTCACACAACAGTAAATTTCAGGGTTTTTTTTTTTCTTTTTTTCCCCCCAGTAGTGTATTACCAGTTTACATAGACTTAAGACAGAACGTCTTTATTCAGTGTTCTTGTCCTTTGAGTTCTGACTGTGATGTCTATGTAGACAGGCCTGGTAAGTACTTCTCAGGAGACACTGAGATCTGTAATTTTTGATTTGTCTTGGCAAGGTCTACATGGCACATGGCAGACTGCATTTCTGTGTTGATCAGTGAGTAGGTAATATGTGATCCTAATGGACGCTGGAGGCCAGAAATCTGTGTTGAAGGTTATGTTGTGGCTGTAGTTATATCAACAACACTGCTTTTAGAGCTTGTTTTGCTCAATAACTCAAGGGATGAAGTCTGAGCTGCGCTCAGAGGAATAACACATTGCTGTATTATTCTGATTGCTTGAAGTAAGAGCATGCCGATTCTTTGATGTCCTTGTGGGATGTTTGTTTCTCAGCCAACTGCTATTGCAAAGCTTGCTTTTTCCAAGTATGCCAGGCGGTTATGACAGTCACTGCTTTTCAGGTTACTGCCTCTTTCATGCCAAGAAACAACAAGGGTTACATGATATGGCTGCCCAGAGGAACTGCTAAGGAGTTAATGTCACTGAGGGCTCATAAGTGCTGGAATTGATTAATAGCTATGCTGATGGTAACACAAGATTTCTTGCTAGTGTAGGAGGATATTGATGCCACCTTTGTCTTTTGAGATGCTTGTCACATGCTGCCTCCAGGATGAGTGGTTGGGAGCCAGAACCCAGCCTGGGTGCTATTACATGTCTTTTTCTTCTCCATTAACTGCAGGTGGAGCTGAGGGGCCAAAAACTTAGTGAAGAGCATGACAAATCTTACCACCGGGAGTGTAGGAGTGTTACAGACTTCCTTTTCCCCTGAGAATGTCCTTCTACTGCTCTTCATCTTCCCTCAACCATTGTAGTCTGGAAAAGTTGTTCCACTTCAAATAAAGCTTTTTTTCCCACACATTTTTTTTTCCCTATCACTTCACTGATAGGAATGATTTCACAGATAATCAGAGCAGAGGTAATGAAAGATCAGGATTAGGTCTCAGGGCAGTTGTGCTACTGCTAAGTAAGCCATGAGCTGAGCCAGGTCATAAATCCCTGAATGTTAGATGAGACAGGTTAGAGTGGGCGGAGGGTTACCCTTGCCCCAGAAATTAAAAGGATCATAGTGAAAAAGAGGAGCGTGCTTGCAGTATTCAGTGCCTAGTGGAAACACTAAAGGATCGTAACACGGTGCTTAGCCAAGGACAGCAGTTGCTCTACATCAGCATGTGGTGTCACATTAAGAACTGGATGTTGTGAGCCCGGCAAAGTTCTGGCATGTCTTCTGCAGATTCACAGCTAACCTGCCATCAACAGCATGAGGACAGTGGGTAAATGCTGCTTGTGCAAGAATAAAGAATAAATAAGCTCCACCTTAAATAAGAAACTCTTACTTGAAATTTAGAGAAGGTTGAGGGCATTCCACATTTTGTGTTCTGCAGGATGGTCCCCAAGGAGACATGCCGTCAGTGTCCATCATATGGCTCCTGTGTGTGGGAATGCACTCCACTGGCAGGCACACGGCAGTACTGGGGAGGCTGTGTACTTCCATCTGGCATAGTTTCTGTGAAAAAATCCAGTGACAATTTAGAAAAACAAGGTGTGTCCTTTATGATAGATAGTTCAATTCCATGATCACAGTGAAGAAACAGATTGCAGCTGTGTTCAGGACTCTGATCCTGCAATTCAATTAGCACAAAGGGTGACACCACCACCACCAAGGGACACAAATGTGCATTTCATAACCCTAACTCATGAGGTTGGATTTCTCTTGGCTCAGGGCACTGTAGCCCAGCAGCTGGCGAGGGGCACTGGTTTCATAGAATCAGAATCATTAAGGTTGAAAAGACAGCTAAGATCACCACATCCAACCACCAACTCATCCTCATCATGCCCACTGACCGTGTCTCCCAGTGCCACATCTCCATAGTTTTTGAACCTTCCAGGGATGGTGATTCTACCACCTCCCTGGGCAGCTTGTGCCAGAACCCAACCACTCTTTTTGAGAAGTTTTTCCTAATATCCAACCTGAAGAGTTGCCACTGATATAAATGAAAAGCACAAGACAACTGGGAGAGCGTGGCTAAGTTCCAAGGAGCTATAAGGTGATAACAACTGAATTAAGCTGCCCTTTGCCCACCTGTGGTATGAGAACACTTCGCTTTGGTGCAAACCCCATTGCTGTTTGTTGATCTTACAGGAGGTCTTGAACCCCTGGTGTGGCACCAGAAGTCATTTCAGATTTCCCTGTGTCAGGGACTAATCCATTCTTTTGCATCAAGTGCAGAAAGTAGTGAGCTGGGTAAGGTTACCTGACACTCTTCATGGATCAACAACCCATGGGAGACACTGAGTTAGATCTGACTCATATGCAGTCCCTGCTGCAGTTTTCCTCAATATTTGTGTGCCAAGCTGCTGGTCTGTATGGCTGTTGCCCTCCCTGAGCTCTTCTATCATTGGTCAGAAACAGCTCTCCCACGTTCAGGATTGGAATAGAGCAGAACAGAGAACGTGGGTGTCAAAAAACATTGGTTGTAAAAGATATAAAACCAGCAGCACTATGTACTTTCTGCCCAGAGTAGAAAATACACCCTCTAACCTTCACCTTCCTACGTACTGCTGCAGTCAAGGCTATTGTATTTGTTATTATTATTTTCCTCCTGGTTGTTAAAGATAAAATTGTGCTGTTGTTATTTTTAATCTGCTAATTTTGGAGCTTTTGGATGCTACCTGTTTACTTTCTGTTTCAATTCAAATCAGACCTTTTTCCTGGTATCATTCATATCACAGCAACAAGACCTCTCTTGAAAACAACAATGGTGAATTATGCATACTTTGGCTTCTCAGCTGATGTGAGATAAAATCATAAAGAGGGGAAGATGAATCATCTGCACTGAAGCACTGAGGAATACACATGAGTCTTCAAATCACAGCTCTGTGTAGTACGATGACTGAGTGGAGAAATGAGAACAGTAAGAAATTCAGATAAATGCAGGAAAGCACAAATGACCTTACATGCTGGTAGAAGACTGTCCTTTTTCATGGTTATGCTGGACTCTCCTGGTAATACCACACCATTATCAGCGATTTCTCTCATTCTTTTTTGTCCTGTCTCGTGGTGGATTTAGTGAGGAAAGGGGTTTGGTGTGGCATGAAGACAGAGGCCCTAGTTCAGCCAAGTGATCCTTCACCCAGGCTGTGCTCCCAAAGTGGAAGGAGTTCCTGAATACACTAAGGCATATACAGCTTTGGGAACAGCTCAAAGTATCAGAGCTTCATATTAGTTAATTAAAAACAAAAAACAACCAAAAAACCACCACATACAATTTTCCTCTTTTGCAGGTTAAGGAGATGGGGATGATTCTCTCTTTTTCTCTACCAACTTTTTGTTTCTCTCACTTCAAAATTTAGGAAAGTGTAGAATCATAGAATCATTAAGGTGGGAAAACACCCCTAAGACCATCCAGTCCAACCAATCCATCCCCACCATGCCCACTAACTATGTCCCTCAGTGCTGCATCTTCATGTTTCTTGAACACCTGCAGGAGTGATGATTCCACCACCTCTCTGAGCTGCCTATTCCAATATATCACTGTGTGCTTGCTTGGATATGTAACTCTGAAAAACTGAGAGGGTGGAAAGCTCTACAGTTCTTTATTTTCTTGAAGACACGTAAAAGACAAAAGAAGAGCTTTGAGCGTTTTTTCTGTTACTGTCCTTGAAGATACCTCCTTCAAGCTTGTGAATAAGCATCTTGAAACTTTATGGAGGAAATAGAGCATTTAGAAAACAAATCTACACTTCTCTGAGATCTTATCTCTGAAGTGAGAATTCTGAATGACAGGAGAAACTTCTTTAGCAATAAATCAGTGCAAAATCTGCCCAGATGAGTGAGATGTCCAGAAACTGACCTAAATGTGGTTTTCTCCATGTATTGTCTGGGATAAGGCACCACATGCCAGAAGCTTCCTTCAGCTGATGGAGACATTCTCAGTTTAAAAAAAAAAAAAAAAAAAAACCTGAAAACCAGTGTTGGGAAATTAAGTTTGCATGCAATTCAGTAGCACAGTGATGAATCATTGCCATGAGGAGAGAGGAAAACATCTTTCTGATCTAAGTCAGCTCATCTCAGCTTCCCAAAATTTTTACTACACACTATGAAGCAGGTTATTTTTAGGGGAAAAAAGAATGTCAATTGACATTATGCGACATCAGATTTCACTGAATGGTGATGAAGTGCTTGCTGTGGAAGAAGTGTAACAGGTCTGCAACCAATGTGGAGACTAAATAGTTTATCTGTACATAAATTAAGTGTCGTGAAGGAACTGGATGCATCAGAGTAAGTTCTTCTGTCATTTGCAAAGACAATGGACATGAATGACCTTCCTCCAGACGTAAAAGGTACAGACAAAGGTGTGAAACTCTTCCTCTCACTGTTGAAATCAGTCCCAGAACAACTGATGCCATTTCCTTTGGAGTGGCTGTGATCTGCACATGTTGCACGTAGAGCTGTATTTCTGCTGAGTCACAGAGGCACACCACACCCTGACTCTCCATAGTAATTTAATAACTCATATTTACTGCAGAACTGTTATTCATATCTCATTAGATTTTGTGGGCACTTCCACAGTAAGCAATGTACATTGTCATGGTTCACAAGGCTGTTGTGACACTTGCCAACCAAGAGGAAATTACATTTTCCCCTGCTGTAAAACAGCTACAGGGATGGAAGTTATGAAATTAGTCAGCCTTAACATGCATTAATCAAGGAAGAAAACTTGAAAATGCCCTTGGAGAAAGA
Source organism: Odontophorus gujanensis (assembly GCA_013399175.1). Classification (NCBI taxonomy): domain Eukaryota; kingdom Metazoa; phylum Chordata; class Aves; order Galliformes; family Odontophoridae; genus Odontophorus; species Odontophorus gujanensis. Next base: position 33,056 of record VXAB01009744.1, on the reverse strand, counting down.
CAGGCTTCCAGACTGCGCCTAGGGGCTGTGCCTACATTTTGCTGCTAGCACACAGTAGAGGGGCGGGCCTTGACACTTGGCAGCAGGAGAGTTTGGGATGGGTTAGGAGGCCACTCTGGAGAGACAATGCTGTCATGAAAGCAAATTAGTCCAGGAGGCTGATGTGCATACCAGCACTGCGAGCAGAAGGAGGGGGAAATATGGAAATAGCAGATCTAACAGAAGCTTTCCTGAGCTATGTAGGATTTCAACATACTTGGATTGTGCTTTGTGGGAGAAGCAGCATATAGAACCATAGAATCACAAGGTTGGAAAAGATCTCTCAGATCATCCAGTCCAACCACCAGCCCATCCTCACCACACCCACTGATCATGTCCCTCAGTGCCACATCTCCACAGTTCTTGAACACCTCCTTATCCTGAATCTCCCCTGGCTTATAGCTTCTTTTTCTCCTGTGTTTTAAGACTGTTTGAGTAAGATGTCTAGGTGGAAGATGCTTGTTTCTGGTGCTGAATACAGCCTTTTGGGGTTGATGCAAGACTGATTCTGTTTGTGAAACTTGAGGTGACTTCTTTGCTCTAGTAATATGAGATGGGAGTACAGCTCACCTTGCAGATGGTTGCCTAAAATATTAAACAGTGATTCACCATTACTCACTGTCTCATCAGCTCATAAATTTAAAATAACTCCCTTTTCCATCTTTTTACTTAAGGATAAATAAAAGAAGTTGTATTATGCATAACTGCAAAACTGATCCTACAGAGAAGTCTGCTTAATAAACTCTTTACTGACTTCTGCCTCTTGACATTAGTTGAGAAATTTAGCAGTGAGAAGGGAAAGAAGTCTTACATTTACGTGTTTATAGAGGAAATAGGAATAGTGACATCTCTGGTAAAATAAGGGAACGGAAATCTGAACAGAATTGTCCATCAGGTACACTGGAGGATGAAAATAACAGCTGGACATTGTCATCATAGGTAACGGAAAATAAGAGGGTGTTGTGTTGTTTCTCAAGTTTCTATCATCTACCATTAGCCATTTCTCAGGTAACAAATTGTAACCACTCAAATCCTCATTAAAAAAATCCTTGCAGATTTCTGCCTCTAAACCAAGCAGGTTCTTATTTTTTCTTAAAGGAAGCCTCTTTCCACTACTCTTTCCACCCACTGGTTCTCTGGGCAGCCGTGAATTTCCAGCCCACAGGCACCAGGCCCTCAGCTTTTCTTCCCCTTTTCCTTCCTTTGATCAGTTCTGCTTGCAAACCACTCTTTCTGTAGTGAAGGAGGATGGGCTCTAAATGGGAAAGCAGAGGTAACCCAGGATACACAGTCTTGAACCAAGAAAATAGTGATGGGTTGGTTCCTTCTTAATTCTTTTACTGATGTAACTAACTTTGAAGTCTTGTCATCCCTAGGGAAATGGAAAATTTGACCAAAAAGCTCTGAAGAGACAAAGCCAAAAAGATTGCTCTGGGAGGCAGGATTAGACACACACTGTAGAGTAGTGTCTCCGTGTAGCCTGGGCCTTCCGCATTCATATGTAGGCATTGGAGAGGGAGAAAAACCACACAGGGATGAAGCTCAGGCTCTCTTGGTGGTGTCCCTTGATGGCTGAGGTGCTGGTCACATGCAAGGTGCCCAGGAGTGTCACAGTCATGCAACCAGGGAGTTTGGGCACCTAACAGCAGTGGTAGAAGAGGGCAGGCAGTGGTTGCCTGCTATTGACTTGCAGAAGGGTTCTTGCTACCTCTAAGACACCTTGGGTACAAATTTGAGAACCATTATAGACATTGCCTGAAGGAAAGCATCATGGAGAGAGATGTATTTGTCACATGGATGTTGAGTATGACAGGAAGGGCATCCTCACCTCTCCTTACACTTTCCTCTACCCTTAGACACTGTGGCAACTCAAAAACAGTCTGTCTTTATTTTGGTGTCTCAGCCTCTGTTGTCCTGATGAAGGCTGAGTCCTATTAGACCTCGCTGTACCTTCAGGGTTCCTGTGAAGATTTCCTGCTAATTCCTGTTAAGGTGCCCAAAAATACTTGAGGAAACGTCTGTTTCCCCAGCAACTACACTCAACAATTTCATCAATTAATCAGGAAGAAATGAAGGAAGAGAATGGGAAGCAGATACTCATTTCAGGACAGGACTATGAATGATTGATGCCATCTAAGAGACGGGGAGAATTTATGCCAGGGAGGGGTCTCTGCCTCAGGCTGAAGTGATTTCCTGTGTGAGTGCTGGTTCCTGCAAAATGATGGAAAGGAGCCAGGAATGGCTTCCTAGGTGAGTGGCCAGTCCAGCATTTAGAAAACTGTAAGGCATGCTGCAAAAGTAAAACCAGGTTGACTCATGAAGTCACTTAAATACTCAAGGAGACATAGAACAAGAGTTGTATGCTGGTTTTCCCTACTACATGTGACAGTTCTTCTACGGAACCCAATAAAAATAGATTTCTGATGCTATCCAGGTGAAGTTAGGTGTAGATGTGGTTTCTTCTGGGCATCCATGGTGAAATTAAAGGCTATATGGAACCTAACAGGATTTATTAGTGCTCCTGTTCAAGTCTTGTTGAGAATCATAGAATCATTTAGATTGGAAAAGACTGTCAAGATCACTATGTCCAATCATTAACCTGACTTTCTGAGCCTCACTACTAAACTATGTCTCTTAAATACCTCCATAAACTCCACCACTTCCCTGGGCAGTCTGTTCCAGTGCTTGACCAACCACTCTGTGATGAAATTCTTCTTGCTGTCCAATCTGGAACTCCCCTGGTGAAATAGCAAGAGGAGGAAATCAGGCAGAGATTCTCCAGGTACGGATGTTCTCTTGCAGTTCAGTCAGACTGAAAAATGAAAAAGTCTTGAAAAATCCTGTGAGAAAATGAACTGAAAAATGTCTTGGTTTGATAAAAGTTTGTTTCAGTAACTCTTAATCCGTTCTTTTTCCTTTTGATATTAAAACATTTTTTTTATACTTTGGATTTTCTCTTTGTGGGATTTTTCTTCATACATTTCTATTCCTTCCATCTCCCTTCACATTTAGTAATCCATCTTTTATCTCTGGTAGGAGAAACTAACTGGACCCAGTAATGAAGACTGCATTGTGAGCTTTCCTTTTTCGATCTGCTTTTCTCCGTAAACACACATATGACAATGAATTTTTCCCTTGACACTTTTATTTAAGTCAGTGCTTGCAACAGAGCTTTTGTATAAATCAGAACGAAAAAAAACCAAACCATTTCTTGCTGTAACAATTTGTTCCTTCTACCTTGATAATAAATCCTTCCTGGGAATGACTAGATGATGTAATTTATCAGTTGCTCTTTGTAATGCACATTGTGGTAATGTATTTCACATGCCTGGAGTGTATCTTTTGATTAGAGCAGACCTCAGGCTTCTGTTTGCAAAAGCAAATGAAAAGATGCTCTCAATGCCAATGTTGAGATGAGTATTAATTGCATAAGAAATCTATAAGTAAAAGAGAAAAGTTCAAACAGTCGAAGTGTTCACAAGGAGAAAAGCTAATCAGAAATGTCAGGTCTAGATTATGTCTGTCATCTTTACTAGGATGGATTTGCTGGCTTCTCCTTTTCTGACGCATTCAATACCCATTGGATGCACCTTCCAGCTTGCACTATGAGTACCTGAAATATATTTCACCCTCAGATTTCTATCAGATAAGGTATCTCCTTTGGAAAAAGGGGGGAATGTTATTTCACACCTAACAAACTGGATTCAACAGTCTTTCAAAAGCAAGTAAGACACTTCGGTCCTGCCAGGTGGGTTTTTTATCTTGAGTTTGCTCAGGAGATTTAGTGATTGTTTCAGGTTTCAAGGATAACTGGGTATACGAATCTTTCTCCATCTATTAGATCAGGTGCATCGGGTCCATGACAGAGAGAAAACCATTGGGGCAGTTGGTGAACTGCAGCTCCAGCCAAGAAGTTCGTGGGGGTAGCCTACCAGAATATGATGTGAATTTAGATGAAACATGTTCACTCCTGCCTGCAAATAGCTTCTGGAATAGTGACTGAAGTAGGCTGGGCAGTGCTAATTATAAGCTACCTCAGTGGGAGAGGAAAGAGGAGGAGATGTACTCTGTCTGGGACTGAAAGACTTGTGGTTAGCTTAGTTTGCACATAGCAACAAAAATTTGAGACATCATTTAAGACTGCAGAAGCTGAAGTTTCATTGTGCAGGGGGAAAAGAGTTAAGGGTCAGCTGGGACTAGCTCACAGATGGTAATAACAAAGGAAATGATGTGCTCATCTCAATGATCTGTGGAGTCAGTTACAGGTTCACAGTGATGGTTCTGTTGTCACATGCTGGAAACTGGGGCGTCGTGAGAAGGGGTGATGAGAGGGATGCTGCAGAAAAACCAGCGTGCTCTCTGCTGCTTACAAGATGATTAGATTCTCAGAAGAAACTCCAGCCATCACAGCATAAGTTTGGAGCAATGGACTTGCTTGGGTTAACCCTGGAGTAATCAAGGTCAGAAACAGATCAGGGGATCCGTGTACACATATACCCCCTACTTGTATGTCCAGGAACACTGCCAGGAGGCTCTCAAACTGCTGAATTAGATAAACCTCAAGAAACAATCCAACTTCACACGAAAAGTGATGTGTCTATATTTTGACTTTTTTTTTCTTTAACTGTTACTCAGTGGACCTTAAAAATATGCCTTCACTTGCCATGATCAGACATGAAATGCCTTTTTAAAATAAAGATCAGTGGTAATGTCCTCTTTTTTCTTCCAAAATATAGGTTTCTTGCCCTTGAGGAATGCTAGACAGTACTTTCTTCTGAACTGCTAAGAAGAGCAATTGCCTGAAAGAGGAATTACAGAGGCTGCACTTTGAGCACAGATGCAAACTGCCATCTGGGGAAGCCTTTTGCTGCAGTTTTGCACAGTGCTAATAAGCTGGGTAGAAGTTTGGCTTCCTCATCACTATTTCATCCAGTAATTTAATGTCCACTATGAGTCTGCATGATCCTATTGTCTAAACTGTATCGCCTAACAAAGAGGAAAATGCATAGAACATGAGAAAAAAATAGAAAATTATTATTCTCAAGAGACAGAAAAGGGAAATCCCTGTACTTAGGTTCTGTTAGTTAAGATTTGCAATCTTCTTGCCCACTAAGCCACAAAGTGACCCTTTGCTCATGCTATTCAGCTACTGGGAATACTGCTGGGACCTACTGGAGATGTAATACCTTTGAATCACACTGCAGAGTCAGCACATCGTCACCACCTTTGTCAAGAGAGCAGAAGGAACATTTGAGCACGCTGCAGTTTTTGGGGAGGGATCTCTGGCAGCTGAGATGCGAAGAGTTGTGAGAGCTAGTGAAGAGTTCCATATGCTATCCTCCAGAGGTCCACTTTGGTGTTTGAGTCAGAATGACTCTTCTCTCCCTTTCTGAGTCACTGCCACAGTCTATTTCTGGTCCTTGCTTAAGAATGAGAGTGAGCTGATGGGCACGTCTTAAGGAGGTCATAGCTGGCACTGAGGGGTACACACCAGGATGCTTCCTGTGAACAGATTAGTCCCTTTGAGCTGTACATGATGACACTTTTGTATTAATCGCTGGCAGTCAGGCTGAAACAAAGGTCCACTTGGGCTCACTGAGCCCAGAGAGTTGGGTTAGGGTTGAGACTGCCACCACTGGTGCTCTGTTAGTGGAGTGAAGGTGCCTTAGATAGTACCAGAGCCTAGCTATATCCTGGAGAAGGTCTGGGTGAACCCATTAAATTTTGTCCATTACTCCCTTGAGTAATGACTATGGAATGAGGCGACTGACTAATAAGAAGGGATGGAGTCTGCACATTAGGACAGGAGTGTGAGGGCACTTATTTCATTACATAATCTAATCTCCTGGATGGGTTCAATTCTTCCCTTCTAGATACCTAGTAAGGAGAAAGATTCTACCTATCTGGAGGTACCTGGCCCCATTCAGAAACTTCACATTATCAAGCTTGAAGGAGGTGACTGAAACTGCTTACAGCCCAGAAGGCCAATGGTATCCTGAGCTGCATCAATAGAGAGAGGTGTGGCAGCCAGGCAAGAGAAATGATCGACTCCCTCCACTCTGCCTTTGTGAGTCTCCATCTGTAGTACTATGTTCAAGCCTGGGGCTCCAGTATAGAAAGCATGTGGAGCTATTGGAGTGGGTCCAGAGAAGGACTGTGAAGATGGTCAGAAGGCTGGAGCACTTCACCTACAAAAACACGCTGAGGGAGCTGTGCTTGTTCAGTTTGGAGAAGAGAAGCTTGCAGCCTTCCATTACTTACAGGGAACCGATAAGCAGGAGTGAGAGCGACCTCTTACATGGACAGACAGTGATAGGACGAGGGAGAATAGCTTTAAACTAAAAGAGGGGAAATTTAGATTAGATAATATGGAGACATTTTTTACTCAGAGGATGGTGAGGTGCAGGCACAGAGTGCCTGGAGAGACTGTGGTCGTCTCATCCCTGGAGGCATCCAAGGCCAGGATGGATGATGCCCTGGGCAGCCTGATCTGGTAGGTGGTAACTAGGCCCATAGCAGGAGGATTTGAACTGGGTGGGCTTTAAGGTCCCTTACAACCCAACCATTCTATAGTTCTATGAAATCAGGTAAGAAGACCGCTATCCACCCTGGATTATGAGATGGCAGCTGTGAGACTCATTGCTTTGGATCATCTGCACCAGAGGGTTTGGACAAGGAGATAACAGACTTCTGGGATACAGCCTTTTGGGGAGCAAACTACAGCCTCTCTAGGGTCTCTGGAACAGGGCCAAATAAGGAGAACTTGAGTTCTCAGGGCTTGTCTCAGATTTTTCTCTTGGGCTCTACAGGATGCAGATGCTGTTGATTACTTTCCAGGTAGCTGTTTCATGAAAGTAAGAGGATACAGCAAGTCAGGAGTGCAATGGCCACTGGCTGCAGGAAGCATGATGAGACCAAGGGTTCTGAGACTTCTCTAAATGTGGTACAAACCAGCTGCAGTCAAGCACTGAAAGATCTTTGCCCAGCTGGGGAATAAAAGATTTCTCCTGAGACAGATGTACCTTAATGCTGTGACTAATGTAGCCTTCAACGTAGCAGTCATTGACTCTTCCACTCCGCTCTTCTGGGAGTTCAAAAGTGTGAGCCATTGAAGTGATCCATCATTTAAAAATGAAGTGATCTGTCTGAGGAAAGTAATATGTCATCAATAAAAAGAAGAAAAGAGCCAGCCTTGAGAGAGGCAAACCTCTGACTGAGATCTGCTAATATTCCCCAATACGATGTGCCATGCCCTTGGTGTTTGCTATCTGCTCTATGATTCTATGAATCCGTCCAGCTGTATGCTGGACATTCTGTCTAGAAAAGTACTGTGAGAAACAGTATTGAAAGATTTGCTAAAAATCAAAAACTGGACCTTAGGAAGAAGGGAAAAAGAACATTTCTGTTCATTGTCAAACACGCAATAGAAATGCAGCATTTCAAGGTAAAATCCCTTTCCCTAGAGCAAAATAATTCTCTAATTAAATCTCCTGCAACCTATGAGCTCCATACAGTCACAGCAGTTAGCTGCAGATGATGCACGAGATGAGCCACACCAAACCACCCACTCTACACATCTCTGCTTGCTCAGTGCTGGTGAGCTGTTCAAAATAATAGCAAAGCCAGATGTATTGAGAAAAAACAAGAATTTGTTTCTCCACTGTTAAATTACTTACAAGATTATTTTTTGAGATCCACTCCCTTTCCTTCACTTTGTGTTTCATAAATATGGTTAAGATTTCTCATTCCACCAAGGTCCTTCCATGTTGGAAGATAGAGTCTCAGGAAAGATGTTTGCTTCACAACTGATCTCAAGAAAAAAAAAGTCAGTTCACATGCTGAAGATCAGGAAAGAGTGTCTGAGCCAACCACCATCTTTATCAGAGTTGATCAGTCTGCAGACCAAGGCCTTCACCTGCCAGTTACCTTGCCTTTCAGAGCACCTAATGCATACAAAGCCAGATAATGTCTTGAATTTAGGAAGCAACACTGTGTTTTGCAAATCACTCCATTTTAATGAGGAGCAAAGTATTTATTTTCTTTTTCCTGAGGAGGACATAGCATCCTGTATCCTGGAGAAGCCTGGAAACAGCTGAAGCCTCTTTTAATCAGTACTCAACCAAATAAATTCAATTTATTTTTTTTCCCCCCCAGGGAGGTTGCTACAATTCATCCACAGTTTTGATTCTGTTTCCTCGTTGTCCTCTCTAGTTGTTTCTGCATTTTCTTCTGCCTCCTTCGCATGCTCGGAGCCTTTGCATTAAGCTCTGCAAAGCCCTCTGTGCCATGCTCTTTGTGTTTTCAAATGAGCTGACATGGATATGGATTTTCAATGAAAGCTCCAGCCTATGGTTCAGTTTACAATGTTTGCCTCTGGTACATGACTACACACAACTAACTGAAGTCCAGGAACATTTTCTAATGCCAGACAATCTCATTCTATCCACAATAATAATTAGACTCTTTTCATCATGCCCATTTGCTCTCATTTTAGATCAAAGCTCCTGTAAACACCTGAAAGCTTTGTTACTCTGAAATTCTCACTGTTGTGTGCGGATGTATTTTGTGAGGTGGTTTCACAAGACTAGGCTAAGGACCTCACACTCGCTAAAGGCTGTTCATAAGTCCATGCAGATTTAGTTATCTTCTCTACTCAGTTCTGAATGGAAGTTTGCTTCTTGCAGGACATAAACTGCATACCAGGTGTTCCTGCAAATTTAAGGTGATTAGTTGAGCCAACCATTTCGATTACTCAAGCAGTTTAAGCTAGCTCTTTGCTTTTGAAGGTGCCCGTTATTTCCTTGGCAAGCAAAAAGATAGTTATTCTCTGTGGGAATGAAGAAAAAGAGATTGCCTGTCAGAGAAGGTTCTGGGGAAAGAATATGAAAGAAATAAGTGTTGGAAAGCTACCATAGTCATCCTTTCTGGGTGACTCCACTGCAGTGCAACCCTTTCTACAGACAATTGTTCCCCATTTACACTAGTATTAAACTTCCATTTATTCATCTGCTTCTTGAGTGGCAGAAGGAATGCAGTGTAGCATACCTGCATCTCTCTGCTGCTAGATGCTCAGTTTCAAATTTGATGAGATTTGTTTCAATAAGACATTACTGTTTTCATAGCTGTTTGTATGAAACAGGTGCTGATTAACAACAAAACATCATTTGTGAAAGTTATGGCACAGCTGTGAAGATCATAAAGACTGATACCTTACAGAGAATGAATCATCTCTCCAGCTTATATATTCATTCTGGAATGAGATTAATTCAATCTGCAAAGAGCTACACCAACTCACTCTGTTTGGATGCATATATGCCAGATGATCCATCAGACACGAGGTAAAGGGTTTGTCAGTAAATCTAGTGCTACAGAATACAAGTTGCCACATTGGCATAGCAGCCTAGGCTCTGGTTTTCCTGCTTTCCTTTTGTTTTTGAGAACTCCACTGGCTGTAAATATTAATTTTGTCAGTGGGGGGGAATGAATGCTCTTAGCCCAGGCAGAAGTCATCCCTCATTAGGAGACTTCTCAAAGCACAAGTAGCAGAGGAACATCACTGTTTCATGGAGGAAGGGGATTCTCTGATGAGCTGAGATCTGAAGCAGTATTAGAACCAAGGCCTGATCTAGTTGGTGGCAACTCTGCCCATGGTAGGGGGTTGGAACTAGATGATCTTTAAGGTCCTTTACAGCCTAAGCCATTCTATGAATATATCTTCAATATTTTTTAAAGCAGATCCTTTTTCTTATGAGAAAGCCATGCATTTGGTATACAGCTGCAAAATGAAAATATTTCCCTGTATATCTTCAAGCAGCAGATATAGACAGACAGCGATACCAAAGTCCCACTTTGGCCTATGCCCACATTGCATATTTCCAATGAAAGACCTCCCAGTTTCTAACAGGCTGCAGGTACTAAGCACACAGCACACAGTGCCCAGCACAGTTCTGATGGTGTTGACTTTTCCCCTCTGCTGAGGGGGCAAGATTTAATGAGTCCATCTCTTGTACTATGTGAACAACATACGTGAAGTCTGGGACAAATCCTGAACGAGAATCCAACATAATACTAAACTGAGGACAGCCATGTGAGGGAGGACAACTACATACCTTATTTTCTTTTAATTCAGGCTTGTCTAGTACTGAAGAATTGGTCCTGGGCAACTGGACTATATCTTTGAGTTAATAACTTGGCCAGCTTGAAGACCAGTTGTGCTGAATTCCCAGATTCATTGAAATACAATATTCTATTAGATCTCCTTTATGTGTACACGCATGCCTCTTTGGAGAGTGTACTTCTTGAGAGGGGTACGCTGACTGTTAGAGACTACAAAGACCTGTGCCAAAAAGACGAGACTTGCAAGAAGACCAACATATTTAGTATTTCCCTTCATATGATTTTCAGCAGAAATGATCATAACATCATACAGAGATCTTTAGGTGAGAAAAATCCTCTGGAGATCTACCTCCAATCCCCATGCTGAGTAGAGCTACCCTAACAGCTATGCCAGGTTGCTCAGGGCAACTTGAGGTTGAGAACCTCATCTCCTCCATCCTCTGAAGACTTGTTCCCTTTCTGACTTTTGTGATGGCTCTTCCAGTCAGCTGAAAAAGGAGCTGGGTCCAGCAACAGACCTGCTGTCAGCATACTTTGGGGTTATTTATTCCCCTGAAGAGCGAATTCTGTTGCCAGGTCTTGGAGCTTAATACACAAGTCTGTTGCAATCTCATTTGTGAGGGGTGTTCTCAAAAAACCTCTTTCCTCTCCTTTTTTGTTGTTGTTGTTTGGCATCATGTGAAATGAGGGATGCAGCTTCCTCTTGTGTGCCTGCCATATACCCTAGAAGGGCCCTGCAGCCAGCTGTGGAGTCCAGAGCATGCAAGGTCTTTGGACTATACCTGTCTTGCTGTGCCCACTTGAGATACGAGCTTATGTCTGTTCATGCCATGGTCTCTGCATTCTGTAACTGGTCTTCTGAGTCACAATGCCCCCTCATAGGTATAGGGCAGTAGCAAAACCAGTGGTGAATAATCTGAGTTAATAATAATACTTGCCTAAGGTACTTGATGCACTTTGCTCCCAAATAACTGTTGAAGGAAAACACCCTATCTGCCAGGGACATGCTCTGCAACATTGTGAGATTTAATTGGATCTGACAACAGCCAGCCCCCCTGGCAAGCTGTGGGTTTCAGCCAGCCATTGCTTAGCCCCCTTTTTCTGTAAAAGTGCTGGAAGTCAGCTGAGTAATGCCCTTTCAGCAAATGAATTCCCCCAGTGGCACGCAGACCAGAGTAGATCCATTCCCTGGGTACTCACCCAGGAAGTCATTAGCAGCTTGCAGGCAAAGGTCGATCCCATTACCATGGTTTTGTAATGCTTTGTTGGAAAAAAACAAACTGGTGTCATAGCGCTGGAGCTGACCTTGAATGGACAAGAAGGAAAAGGCATTGTGTCTGGAGCCTCTCCGTGGATTGAAACGGGTTTCTGTTTGGATGTTAATCAGGAAGACTGTGATTCAGGGAAAGAAGGTAGAAGCAATGCTTTGGAGCTAGGACAATTGTTTCATCACTGTATTAGCTACCCCAAGGAAGACATGACTGTGACTTATACACTCTGAAATACAACTTAAGGACATCTGGAAAGAATTCAGCTAAGACCTTGCTCATCAGTACAGATGTTCTGTCTATGAGCATAAAACAGTCTCAGTTGGCCAGCCTCCATTTCACTGCTGGTAGATAGATCTCATTTTGGAGCCCTTCCATGAATGGAAAGGATCAGATTCTGTCTACCTGTAGATGCCATCTGAGTAGATGGCAAAACAAAAAAAAAGTACAAAGACAAAACCAACAGATCCTAAAGTCAGACTGTCCAGTTACACAAGTTGCATGAGAATCCACAGTCCTTTTCAACTGCATTTTCCTGTTCTCTGCTTTTTCAGTTTCCAGAATGTAAGCACTGAGCAAGCTGAGAGCTGGAGGTGACTGTAGTGAGGGGGAAAGCTAGGACAGCCCATGTGCCCTTTTCTGTGGATTGGGTGAATCAAATAGTGTTCCAGCCCATATAGCTACATGATATGCAAGGGGATTTGAAGGAAGACAAATGCTGTGGTTGACACTCACACAGCCTTAGAGATGGCTGCTGTTGTCACTAGATGCTTTCTTATCCAGACATGGACTTCCTCTATTCTGCCCAGCAGACTAGTCTCTGTGATGGCCTTCATTAGATGAGTCAAAGCATACCATTCACTTTGATGCAATAATGCAAGTATAAGCTACTTCCTGCTTAATGGGGGTCTGTCTGCTTCACTTTATTATGAATTGACATTATCTTCTCTGCTTGGTAGCACTACGCATACAGCAGGTAGCTGCTAATTTTGTCAGCAAAATTGGTTAGGGAGGGAGATAAGAGTGAAAACAATGAATCACTGAAGGGAATAGCCAGCTCAGGCACTGGAATGTTGTTGTCACGACTACAGCATTGTCCACACCCACTAACCCACCTAGCATGAGGTCCATTTGGACCTGCAGAGACACTGTGGCATAAAACTGACTTTCCTTTAAGCTTCCCAGCAGGCTCTGGACTCAAATGTTCTGGCAGAGAAGTAGCTCAGTCACGATCTCCAAACACTGGGAACCCTCTTAGCTTCTCTGGCCCTGTTTGATCCAGTAGAAGAGGCAAATATAATGGCTGGAACTGGATGTGACAAGTTAAGAAAAGGTAGGAGATAACTTGGTTTATTACCTGGAAAGGAAGTAAAACTCTGGAACAGACTGTTCAGTAGATTCTCTGAAGTCCATGAGTCAAGAGCAGGTATCACTTTCAACACGATCCCATCAGATGAAATTTGTCTGAAGGAACATTTTGTTATGGAAGAGGGGAGAGTGGGGTTTGAGCAATATGACAGAAATGGAAAGAAAGCGGAGTACTGTTTTCTGATAGCTCTGGCTGGTCAAGGACCTTCATAACTCAAAGGTGAGTAAACTGCTATGGTAGAGTCCCTAGCATTTGACAAACATTTCTGTTTCTGTACAGTTGTTGTTGGGTCTTCTCTTTGTTCACCAAACTTCATTCCAAGTTTCATAGTGGTGACCTCACATTGCCATGGCCCTTACTGTGTGAAGGTGTATTTTGAAAGAGAGAAAAATGCTTTGTTCTAGGACAAACAAACCCCCCAGCTCAAATAGGACCACCATAGATAATCATACAATTTTACTCCTGGATCTCATGCACTATCAACTCTCGAATACAAGTGTCTTACAGAGGAACTTGGAGGCATTGCATTTTGGGTTGTTGTGGAAGTGCAAAGTGATGGGATTAAATTTATTTTTTTAATTTAACAACAGAAATTCTCCCTCCTTCATTTTTCTTACCCCTTCTCATCCACAGGTAAAAAGTTCCAGGAGGATGAAAAGAGTATCCTAAGGGGGAAGAGTTACCACATGCTGCTCACAGCATTAGGAAAACAGTATTGACTCACACAAATAATTTTAGATGGTTCTAAATATCATGTGTTCTCAGCAGGCAGCCTCTTCAGATATGATCTTGCCTGCTCCCGCTAATTCTGAGGGCACGGTACACTCAATTTCCTTCCTTGATATAAATAACTTAGAATTTCTCTGTCACTCATCTGAGACAAAAGGAGTGCACCAGCTCAGCACCTGAACACTAATTCACTATTGGCAAATGCATTATCTCTAAAAAGAAAAACCAAAATCAAACAAGAAAAAACTATGGAGTCACAAACAACAATAATGTAAAATACTCTTGTGATTCCCTATTGAAGCGCAGCAGCTAGGGGAATCGTTTTGGCTTTGTTGGTATGGTGGGAGAGCTGCACAGTTAAGAGTAGATCTCTGAATAAAATATATGTATGGAAGGGGGAGAAGAGTTTTCAGGGAGTCAGGGTGAATTTGGGAATCTCAGCGCAGATTTCCAGGGGACATTTAGAAGTTTCAAGAAAATCTATCATTCCCTGCAGGGAAGAGACAGGAGCCAAAATTCAGTTTCAGATTAAGTGATACTTTTCCCAACTCTGTATTTTTATCAGATTAGAATAACTTAATTTTCCTTTAGTTTTGTCTGTAGAAATTGGATAAGTGAAAGCATTTCCAGACTGTTTTCATTTGTTATCCTTCACTCCTTCTGTGTGCATTATCTTAATTATTAGCTTGTCCATTTTTATACCCTAAATGGAATCATAAGACTTATAGGATAGCCTGAATCAGAAGAGACCAACAAAAATCACTGAGTCCAACCCCTGTTCCACACAGGATTCATAATGCTGCAATGTGATGGAAAGTACAGCAGTAGTAGCAGGACTGCACAATCCTAGGGTACAGCAAATGAGAACAAGCCCAAACACAACAACTATGAACACAGAAATAAAGGAAGAAAAACTACATACCTTTAGAAAGCCCCAGGTAGACAGAGATCTCCACCAAGATACCCTCAACTCCACTGCCAACCATTAAATGAAGTCTGGGAAGTGATGGATCCTGGCTCCACCCCTTCTGGTCACTCAGGAACATTGCATACACCTGAGCTCCCCTGGGTTGGCCCTGCCTTCCCACCAGGTGCTCCATCACTGCTTCTGGCCATGACCATTTTCACTACATAACTACACAAAATCCAAACCCTGTTTCTGAGAGCGTTGTTTAACTGCTCCTTGAACTCCGGCAGCTTAGAGCCATGACCACTATCCTGGTGAGCCTGTTCCAGTGCCAATAAATAGTAAGCACTCTTCAGAAAAGTAATATCATTGTGACTCAGGGGTTGTTCTGTCATCAAATGTGGACTGATGAAATGGAAAGGAAAACAGGTGAACATCATGCACAGAAAGAGCAAGAGGTCACTGAAGGAAACCAAAGTGCTTCCAAGAGATATCAAGAGCAATTTACTAACAAAAGGTGTTGAACTTACTCAAGAAATCCCAACTGCACTTAATAAAGGAAATAGTTCCCAAGTGTTCTCAGGGGAGGAACAGATGGCGAACAGACCCAATAGCTCCCACAGGCAGGTTACACATTGCTGATGTCAAAGGCAATGATGAAAGAACAGGTGATGAAGGAAGCAGTGCATCTGAAGGCAGAATGAGCTCCATGAGCAGATGGGACACTGGGCAGTGCATGGCACCTGCTGGGAGAGATGCAAGACACATTTCCAGCAACTGTGTCTGAAGTAAAGTGGATCAGAACTTGTCCATAGTTCATACAGAGTAAACAGGGAAAGTCCTTGTGCCTATACATGTGGAAGTGTTCAATGCCAACACCTTTTGTCTGCCATTGGGATGACTCACCCTTCCCATTGTCATAGGAACACTGACATTAGCATAGACGGCTTTTAGGGAGCAGCACCAGCGAGCCTTTGAGTCACAGGGCTCATTCTGAATTCAGAAACCCCACGGACCCAGACCCTTCTCCCAGCTCTGCAGCCCTCTGTAGCCAAGGTCCAACTGTTCACTGTCTTTGTGGCCGTGTGTAAAGCTTGCTTGTGAACATCTTTGGCCCCTTGCTTGGCAGCCTATGCTTGAGATCTCATTATCCTTCCCAACTGCCCATGGAGGCAGAGATGTAGAGCTGTCACTTCAAGAAAAAGAGCAATGATGCATGGTGCTTTGGAGGTGATCCCAACTTGGCAATGAGGATGGAGTCCCAGCTGTTGCAGAAAATTCCTGCTCCTCTCCCCAGTTTTTCCTGATTAGAGCTGTGGCAGCAGGTAGAGGAAGGGAAGCCTTAGTGGTGGATCAAAGTATAACCTTGCGGGCTAGAAAGTTGGCCAGTGGCTTGATCAGTCCTTGGCTTTGTTCTTGCAAACAGCTGGACATTTTTCGTGAAAATTTCCAAAAATTTCTCCTAGGTACCTGGCAGACAAAATGGCCATCCAAAGTCTAGCAAATCTCTAAGCAACAGAACAGGAGGGCACTACAGCTTCCTTGTTCTTTTTGAGACTTGGGTATCAGATTCAATCAAGTTAAAATTACTTTTGTTTTAATTATCAGCATACAACAGCTTTGTACAGGTCCCTGAATCTAGCAGAAAAAAAAGGAAAAAACTAGTTCACAGAAGAGAACTAGAAACCAGTTCCCCTCATGACATAGTTATTGTAAAAATGGAAAGAACATTTTTATTTCTATTTTCTAATAAGTGCTTTTTGGTGCAGTGGATGCCTCTGTCTTGATATGGTTTTATGCTTTATTACAGTACTGTCACTAACAGATGGAAGGATAGGAATTATTTCTCTTTATAACAAGGAAATAAAAACCTTCTTGCCTTTGAAGGTTGCAGCAGGATGAAATACCCAAGCTTGCATTATTTCAGGTGTATTTTTTCTTGCAGATTTTGACATGAAAAGTACAATTTTCTGTAGAGATATTCTCAGCCTCTAAGATGGGGAGCAAGAAAAGGACATAATATGGGTGACCAATAGATCAGTTATTCTCTGCTTTTGTCCTACCATATAATTAATGTATAAACTCGACATGGTCAAAAACAAAAGTTCTACTTTGCTAAAAAACAGCCTGATGAACAAGAGCCATCAACAATGGTTGTTGGATGAAACTAGCAATGACTGGAACATTTCAGGGGTGCAAATATTCAATTTATTTGAAGCTGGTGTGGGTTAATCAAAAGGATATTATCTCAAGTCAATATGATCTTCTGCTGTGGCATGGCAGCTGGCCTTGGGATTAGAGTACAGTCTTAAGTGTGATACACTTTGGCAGAAGTTGTTTCAAGGTTGTCCCAGATAATAGACTCAGAATCATAGTCAGGAATCATAGCACAGACTAGGCTCTTGTTAAGTTGTTCTTTAAAAAAAATTAAAAAAGAAAATAAGTAGGATAGTTATCAATGGTTTGCTGTCAAATTGTCAAAAGGTATGGGCTTTACAGATGTATTTCCAAGGGATGCATCCCAGGCCAATTGCAATTTGAAATTTCTAGTAATTATTTGGACAAAAGACTCAAGGAGCTTGCTATTTAGGAAACTAACGCCTCCTATTTATTTCCATGGAAACTACAGCAGCTACAAAGAGCACAAAAACACTAGTAGATAGAGCGAATTCTCTGCTACAGAAGACTATTTTCCAACTGTCACTACCATAGCTGTGCATTTTCACTAGCAATGAACAAGAACCTGCATGCCTCCCACATAGACACTACTTAAGAAGCAGCCCTCATAATTTGCAGATCACAAGAGCTTTGAAAGGAGCATGATCTGTCAAACTGGAGAGAAGGCCTGAAATCAATAAGAGTAAAATATGATAAATGACAGGTGTGGCACTTTTTGTCAGAGAAGTCAAATTCCCATTGCCAAGCTGGATGGATGGAATTAAACATCTTGTGAGAATGAAATCTATGATTTTTTTATGAATGGAAAGTAATTGTCTGAGCAGTACTGCAGAAAAGTATCGAGGGAGCTGCAGAGGAACTCAGACCAAATGTGAGCTGTCAGTGTGATTTTATAAACATCAAGGCAGGGCTTTGAAAGGTACTGACAGCATCACTGTCTGTCTTATACCTAGCATTCCAGGAGAGGCAAAAGAAAAAGAAACTGTGATTCAAGAGGAAGAATTTGATATGCTATGTGGAAAATCTATCCTCTTGTCTCCATTAAATATTTAATTTCTCCCCTCCCAAGATTAGATGCTGACAGAATTTTTGGGGGGAACAGAGTCTGGACTAGGTAATGAAAGGACTAAATAATGTAAGGATGTCATCACATACCTCCAATCCTGTGAACTAAAATCATATAAAATCCTATGAATTAAATCTGCATTTTTATTAGCTAAATAAACACTACTAATGTATACTGTATGATGTGATATATGATATGATTAATGTAATGTAATAGAGTATAATATATATAATAAAAAATAAATGCAAACCTGCATCTTTAATGCAACAGTCTGTTGTGCTGAGAGTTTCAGTGTTCAGGACAGATAGAGTGCAAGGAAGCCAAATAGAATAGATAATTTGCACACACTCCTTCCTTTGGAGACAAGCACTATCTGGAAATCTCTGCAGTAATTTGAAATGACATTAGAAAAAGCTCTACCATTTATCTGCTGTGCACAATGCAAAACAGAGCAAAGCAAAACGTTCTTACAGTGGGCCAGACAATATTTAGGGTTGTATTGAGCAACTCCAAACAGTTTGCCTGCAACTAACTGATGGGAAAAGAATGGTTGTGTATCTTGTGAACTGACCACAGCTAAGCTCTGTTTGCATCTGCTCTGTCTCAATCCTTCAAGATGGACCCAATGGAATAGTATGAAGCTGTGTCAGGGGAGGGTCAGGTTGGATATCAGGAATATCTTTTCACCAGAGGGTGGTGGGTGTGGAACGGGCTCTCCAGGGTCATGGTCCCAAGCTGCCACAGTTGAAGAAGCATTTGGACAAAGTCTCAGACATACAGTCTGATTTTTGGGTGGTCCTATGTGGAGCCAGGAGTTGGACTCCATGATTCGTATCAGTTCCTTCCAACCCAGGATATTCTGTAATTCTATGAACAGTAAACTGTATTGAGTCTTGATGCAAGCATCGGACAATCTGTGGCATAAACACTTCTACTCTGACTAAACAGAGATAAATCTTAGGTCAGCTTTGAGTTCAGACCTCGATGTGACATTGTAGCATGGCAAATCCCATCTAGAGCACCTCCCAGCATCGACTTCTCCTTCAGGAAGGCAAGAACCTTCGCATGGCTCTCTCTCATAGCCACCAGAGGGCTCTGGGAGAGCAGTCCAACAGCCCTCAACAAGCAGGGAAGTGCTCAACTTTGGACCTTCAAGATGGACTTGATGGATGAGTTACACAGTCACCAAACCCTGCAGAATTGCTGCTGAGACTAGGTGAGCCCAGAAAATACATTATTAAGGGTATGGAATAGTCTGCCAGTTTTAAACCTTCTGTGTGTCTACACAGATGCTGGTTTTCAATACAGTAGGAGAACTGGAGTAGTTGGTGTGAGATAGGAAGGTCAACAGTGGTACTAGTGCCTGCAAGC
Source organism: Odontophorus gujanensis (assembly GCA_013399175.1). Taxonomy (NCBI): domain Eukaryota; kingdom Metazoa; phylum Chordata; class Aves; order Galliformes; family Odontophoridae; genus Odontophorus; species Odontophorus gujanensis. The sequence continues at coordinate 14,013 of VXAB01009744.1, read as the reverse complement.
AAGATCTTTGCACAGAAAACCTAGCAAAGACAATCCAGAGTGAAGACGCAGATGGTTACAAATGCAAGCCTAGAATGAGGTATACTTGCTGCTGATGTAGGCTGGAGGTGAGAGGAGAAAATCCTCTCACAGTAGAAGTTCCTCTGCTCTACAGACTCAAATTACTCTTAACACTGTATTACAGATGCTCTTGGGGGAAAAATCAGTCAAACAGGGTGATGTGGCCAAAGATGACTGGATGCAGAGCTGCATAAGAAAAGCTCTCCTGTCAGAGCCATGGAGGTGTGGTACTTACGGACACGGTTTAGTGCACAACATTGGTGGTAGCTGTATGGTTAAACAAGATGGTCTTAGAGGTCTTTTTCCAACATCATTCTATGATCCTATGCCAGATTAATGATTCTATCATTCTATGCCATATCTTGAGTATAGCCATAGGAAGGTGACAGGAGAAAGAAAGGAACAAGTCTAGAGAATTGTCAAAGGCAGCAGAGGTTATTTGAAGAAGTAGAGGTACAGACTGTGTCTCAGCAGAGGGTGGCATCTTAGTAAGATCAGCAACAGAATGAGATCTGTTTTAGTTGCCACAGAAGCTGATGGGAAACTTTCCACTGAGTGACCCTGCTTGTTTTTGTTGCCTATTGATTAAAACTTGCGAAGTGGAAGGGAACCAGACTCATGACTCAGAAAACTAACCCCAAAATCATCATCTGTCCTGGAGCTGGGACCTTCCCCTTCAGAGAGGTGGTCTCTGGGATGCCTTGTTAAGGGGCAGATTGGTGAGAAGGTTTAACTCTTCATCATTTCAGCATCCTGTGTCATTCTGAGAGCTATGTTAAATTGCTCCCTTTTCTCTCCTCAGAGGTTTTCCTGTGGCTAATTAATTACAGAGAGCATTCAGAAGTCTGTGGGTAGTTTGTCAACTTTGTTCTATGAGTCAAGAGGAGCACACCTTAGCAAGGCCTGGAATTTGGGCTGGGCTCCATGAGGCATTCCCACATTGAGCAGTTGAGCTGGGTTTGTCTGGGACATTTTGCATCCTCTCTGTATTCCCAGTTCATATTGCTTTTAAGGTAACACATGGCATGGAGTGCACAGCAAGTGAAGAGAGTGATGACAGGCATAATGGAGCCCCAGGGACACTGAGTTGTTTTCACGTTCACCAAACAGATGCAAGATTGCCAAGTCTTTCCTTTGGTTGGAGGGGGGTGGGTGGGTGGTGACGGACGGCATTAGGTGGGTGTTAGGAAAAGGTTCTTCACCAGAGGGCAGTGAGCATGGGACAGGTTACCCAGGGCAGTGGTCATGGTCTCAAGCAACCAGAATTCAAGGAGCATTTGGACATTGCTGTCAGACATATGGTCTGATTTTTGGGTAGTCCCCTGTATGGAGCCAGGAGTTGGACTTGATGGTCCTTGTGGCTCCCTTCCAAGACTATTCTATGATTCTGTACAATACTTTATCCCCAGAAAAGGCTATGTACTTCCAAATGAATGGAGCATTTTTTGGCATGACATGGGATTCATCTTTTTATCATCTGTTCAGCATCCCCTTCTCCAGGAAGGGTTTCTTCCTGCTTCTACTCATTCTTTTGGTTCCGGTTCATTGCTTTACTGTTGTGGAAATTCAAAATAGTCATTGTTTGGCTTGCAAAGGTTTGTTCATAACTCATCAAATATCCCTTGGGTACAGGCTGTCTTGTTTGGAGAGACTCAGGTCTGTGGGTAAGTACAGGTAGTTTCAACAGGAACTGGTCTTATTTGTGGTTTGTTATTATGCAGTGAGCTGGAAGAAATGATAGGTGACTTCAGTGACCAGTCATACAGCCCAAATAACAAATGCACTGACATTCAGATGAAGTTGGACATCCAGAGAAGCTGGGGAAAAAGATTTGACAGCAATTTGAAGGCAGTAAATTGGTGAAATTACAACAGAAAAGAATTCAACAAACCCCATTCCTTGTCTCCCTGACTTCTTCAATGTTATAGTTTTTACATGTGATTCCCTTCTGTGCTTTTACCGCTGCAAAAATCCAGCTGGGTTAAAGTCTTATAAAAGAAAGGGAAAAGGTTCATTAGAAATCCAAAGGAACCAGTCCACCCATGAATCACTGATCAGAAGGATCAGTTAAGGATCAGAATTAAGATTTCTGGTGCAATTGTCATTTGGAGGCTTCCATTTTATCAGTATTTGGTGCTGTAATTTTTATCATTTATAATCTATGAGCTTTTTGGATATGTTCTCATATTACAATTGTGAATCTTGGTTTTCAGAATCACAGACAAGAAAAAGAGCTGATAATGGGAAAACCTTAATAATCACAGTCTTAACACAAGAAAGAAATTGAGCTTATTTACACCATCTGTCAGTTTCCAGGCTATCAGAGTCACATAGATGCAGCTAAACTGTGACTAGATATTCTGAGTAGACTTCAGTTCACTGTCACACCTGATCTGAGCCAATTGCAGCTGTACTGCTTGTACAACTACTAGTACACAACAGGGCTCCCATATAATCCCAGGTCTCTGTCCTTTTTGCCCTTTCTCCCAGCCTGATCTTTCTCTTGGGAAGGTAGTTCTTTTCTGTCTTTCCCAGACATGACTCACAGTATAATTCTGGAACCTGTAAGAAAGATTCCTGGGACTTTCAGCTTAAGAGTGCAAATGTGACAGGCAGTTGGGGAACATGAGCAAAAGACTTGGACTGAAACAGCAAGGGCTGCTGAGACTGGTGCACATGGATGGTGGCTGTTATTTGACTGTACAAGCAGAGAAGCTCATGTCTGAACCTTGAACTTGCCATCAGATTTCCTTTCAAGGATTTTCAAAAGCCTCTGAATTAAATGGCATAATCACAGGGACATGTCAGCAATGAGGCCCTGCATTTTGGATGTTTTTCCTAAGTTGCCAAGAATAATGAACTGGAACTTGAACCTGTAAACAACCCAGGTTGTGAACATGTGTTGTGCTTACTTTTCCTGGGGCATAATTATTACAAATACTTAGGTAGCAGAATGGTTGCACAATACCTTAATTACTATATTTAGATGAAGCCTGTTCATTGTAAGAGTCATATTCTGTGGCTCTACTTTCTCTTCAAGGTGTAATTTGAACAGTAATTGCTAAGATGCATGGGTGGTCAACATGCATTAATGTTTCCTACACGGTCTTTTTTATTTATAAATGGAAACTCTTTACCCTCTCATTCAAGGTGCAGTTCTTTGTAAGCTCCTGGCCTGTGAAAACGGTCTGTTGCATAAAAAGTGCCAATTCTTTGATGTAGAAAAAAGGCAGACTAAGGTACGTGTGTAATGGAGAGGTGGTGATTCCTCTCACAGACATCTCCTGGTTGTTTCCTTTTTGGATCTGAACCAGATGTGCATCTGCACACATTTGTACTACTAAAGCTGATTGATATCCAAATTGCTATGCGAGCAGAAGGAAATTTTCAGATCAATCTGAGCAAGATTCTGGGATTGTGTACTACAGATATATCTGGCAGCTGATGGTACATCTGAATCCATAGATCATTATTTTATTGTTGGTTTTCTTTTTTTTTTTTTTGAAAGCCTGAATAAACCCAATGGTGCAGATCTGGGAGGGGGATCATTCTATCTAGCTTCAAGAGGTCTGTGATTTGAGGTTGCATCTTAGTGCCAACATAACTAATGGTGAGAAGGGGGCATAATAAGTGGTGTCTTCCCTCTGTGTGGAGGCATGCCTCACCCCAGCAGCAAACCTACTGCCAAAGCAGAGGATCATTACAGTCCTTGTCCTTTCTCATCACAGTCTTCAGTAAAATTAAAAGTGTAAACCAAGTATCCTCACCCACTTTTCAGTCTCTTAACTCAGAACTAAGTGTGAAGCCACACCTGAGGATTCTGGAAGAAGATATCTGAAAAAGGGAGATTGTCAGGTGGTCTCTCATTCAGCTCTGTTGGAGAGCAACTTGACAGAAGTAAGAAGAGATAAGGGAGGTAAGGAGATGAGAAATCTGGGAAGGAACACCAGCAGACAAAAGAGAATGCAAAGGGATTGTGGCAAACAAATGTAAGTATTTAAGGCTGAGATGCCTTTATTGTATATCAAGGACTTATTCCAACTTCTCTCAGTCACGTCAGTGCTGTCAGCCACAGACACCCTCAGCAATCTTCTAGGCTCATTCGAAGCAGCTGAACCTCTACCCACTGAGGCCTGCTTAGAGATCCCAAATGGGCCATTAGACCAGAGATGGGAACGCTCCTTTTGGTTCCCCCCTCATTAGGAACATGTCTTCTGAATTCTACTGCATGGCACAGGGCTCAACCAAATGCTACTGTCTCACCTCCTCATCTCATTCTGTAAGCTCTGCTGGCTCTTCTCCAGATATTTTTTTCTGGCTCAATGAATAAACAAAGCCACCCAGTTTAAATGCTTGTGCTACAATTTTTATCTGAGCAAGAGAACATTTCCCAGTAGGTATGGCCACGTGCATGAGGGTAGGACCTGTGGCAATTAGCAGATGTGGGAGAGAGAATATTGGGTCATGTTGAGGCAGGTTTTTCAGTAATTGTACAGGGGTGACAATTAGAAGAGGCAGGAGAGTCATTAGATACGCTAATCCCCCAGAGTAGGCAGTGGATTGCAGAACAGCCATCCAGTCCAAATGATTGCTCATAGCTCACAGTGTACCCAAAGTGCAGGTAAAAACACCTCACCCTCTTTCTGAGTGATAGTTCTTATGGATGCACGTCAGAGATGGGGTGGGGGAAGCAGTGTGGATTCTCTACCTCCTGCAGTCATGACCCTCAACTTCTGCAAAGCAAAGAGATACTGATGCAAAGACTGCTGTCAGCGTTCCACTGATGATTTAATTTGTTCCTCTTCTCTCTTTCCCCAGATCCCAGCTCAGTGCTCTTTGCTCTATGGCATACACAACAGCAGGCCTGGCAGGACTCACAAGAATGACACACATAGTCAGCTGAGATATGAGGAGAAGCACTTGATGTACCAAGAGATTCTGTGGGAGCTGGGTATGCCCAGCCTTGAGAAGAGAAAGGTGTGTGTATATGGGGGGAATCTAGCTGCTGTCTGCCTCTGCCAAATGGAATATTACAAGGAAGATAGAATCTGACTCTTCTGCACAATGAACAAGCCTAGATCCTTCAGCCTATCTCCTCATATGCCATGTGCTCCAGCCCGATGTTCTCTGGTGGACTTGTTCCAGCTTACTGATAATTCTTCACATTGGAGGATCTCAGAACTCAACACGGCCCTCCAAATGCAGCCTCATCAGTGTGAAAAAGAGAGGAGTGATCTTTTTTCTCATCCTGCTGGCTGCGCTTGTCCTAATCCAAACCATGATATGGTTGGGCTTAATTGTCTTGAAGGCATGCTGTTGAGAACCATTTAAAATCTTATTTGCCAGGACCCTCAGGATCTTTTCTGCAGGGCTACTTCTAGTCAGCCAGCCTCCAGTCTGCCCTAGTGCATGGGACTGTTTAATCCCAGATACAAGGAGTCTCCACTTAACTTGGTTAAGCTTCTTAAGACTCCTGCTGGTACAGAAGTCCCTCTGAGGGACAACCCTGCCTGCCACTGTATCAGCTGCTTCCTCCAGTTTGGTAAAATCCATGAAATGGGCAAGGTTGTGATCTTTGTTATTGTCCAGCCGATGGACAACGTGATTTATGTACTGCTAGCCATCACGAAACCTAGAAGAGGCGATAAAAGTCTTCAGAACAAATCCAGCTTTTTCCACAAAGGAGGAGAGGAATTTCTGTCTTCTGGATATATTTTTAATAAAATGCCATGATTTTCTCAGAACCAAAGGATTCTGGGACCTCAGTGCTTCAGAGATTACAGCAAATACCATAAGATCTCACAGCACACTAACACTTAGGCTTATGATTTAACTGCATACCTTTTTGTGCTTGCTATCTTTGTAGTCACCTGTTCTTCGTGGGATCACTGTATATCTGTAATATTCTGCACATGGGCTACAGTGATGAACAGTAGGGTCGTGGGGAGGTGAAAGTTGTTTCCTGTGACTCTGCCCTGCCCAAAACTGGTTCCTGTAATTTCACAGGACAGTTTGTGACACAGGATAGAATTGCTCTCTGGGAAGAGTCAGTGCTGCTGTTTCAAAGCCCCAGTTTTCTAGGATATTTGGTTTATTTTTGTCCTGAAAGGAGGCTGGTACTCCAAATGGACTTGTTTATATCTCTCTGCAAGAGGAAGAGGTTGGTTCATCATGAAGCCAATGAGGGGTATGGTATAAAGGACAATCCAAAAGGAACTATTTTTGCATATCTTTATCAGTGTCTGGGGCAGTGGCCATGATTAAGATTGCCATGTGAAAGAGATAAGCAGAACTAATGCTTGAAAGAAGTGTGAAAAACCTTGCTTGAATCACAGATCGACCACAGCTAAGTATTGAAGGTGATGCTGCATCTATAGGTGCTTGAAAGCTTTCCAAATGTCTAAGTGGTGTGTCCTGCCCAGCACTAGATCATCACAACTGGAGCCAAGAAGAAATTTCAGGTTAAATCAGCTAGCAAAAGCAGGGTTGGGGTAGTTGCTGATTTGCTTTCTATAGTAGGAGTGTGATCTGTTTCTTAGGCACATACAGGGTTTTCACTTGCCAGAAGCAGGTATGCTACCAACCTCCCTGACCAACTTTTCCCAGGTTCTCTATGCATCCTTGTTCCCACCAAAAAAAGTGCAGATGCTTCTTTGAAAGGCAAGCAAATATACAGCAGACTTCATTTTGTGTAATATCTAATAGAAAGTCTGAGCCACCTCCCAAAAGATGAGTGTCACGTCTCTCCACCTTTGATAAAACATTGTTGACAAATAGCAGGTTTGCCATAATTAGAAGCTTAATAACTAGGAAGTGCAGCTCGGAACCAATTCAGGCATCTAACTCTCTCCAGCTGCTATTAAAGCTGATGTCTAAGCCAATCAGCTGCAAATGGGTATTATTTTCTAATTGAATCCACAGCTCCCTACATGTGAGATATGAATGAATGCGGTAAACACACGTGCAGGCAGCAAAACTCACAGCTGGCTGTCATCCCTTCAGTGCCGCCACTAATATGGCTTTCATTCATCCTGGAAGCTGTAAGGACCTTGGTACAATTTCCCAGAGGCCTCAGGGTCCAACACAGTTAGCTAGAGAAATTGCATCTGCTTTGCTTCTGACATTTTGATTAAGGGTCTACTTAATGCTGCTTAGATATTCTGCAGGCGTAGGGGACTTTCAGATATGCACTCAGAGAGATTTACTGGGGGAATATCTGCAAGCCACGTTAAAAGAGCTGAGCTAGAAAACATGGAATAGCTATTCCAGCAAAATAAATCACTCTATATGCTTTATCTGGTCTTGTCTGCAACTGTAATTCTGATGAAGCCTGTCCAGTCTTGCCAAAACCCAGGACACTGTGAGAGTCTCAGCCCAACTTCTTTGGGGAGATCAGCAGAACCGGACTGATTGTTCGTGGTTAAAGTGCCTCAAACATACCCCACGGGAAGTCTGGCAGTGTATTCTACACATGTGAATGGACAAAAATCATTTTTCTTAGCTCATGCTAGGTTTGTGATGCCTTTCCTGAGGTGGGACTGTAGCATTAGTGCTCACAAGTGCTTTACCTTGCTGGTAGTAGCTGAGAACAATGGTGCCATGTCTCTGGTACACATCAGCATAATTCAGGGATGTTTCACCAGAACACAAGGAATGATGGAGGTTTCATTGGAAGCGTATGGCAGGGCTGCTCCTTAGAAGATCTCAAATATTACATGCCTTACTTCTGACAACTGCTTGCTTGAGATTAAATGATGGAGGGCTCCCCATACTCCCCAGGTACTCCACTGCCTTCTTTAGAAAAAGCATCTGTGGCCAACCTCTAGGTCCTATTTTGTGTTTGCCTATAAACTAGAAAACTATTGCCAGAAACCTTGCTTCCATATGGATGCACATAGAGGAATGAGGTGTCTTTCTAAGTTAACTGGATGAGCCTCCTCCACCTCCCATTGGGAGACAGGCTATCCAGTCTGCATCTTACTGTTCTTCCCACTTTTCACCTGAATGCTTTCTGTGAGTCAGCAAGCAGCGTGACTCAATGTAAGTACACATAGGGCAAAACAGTCATGAACTAAAAGCAGTTCTTGCTAAAGAATGAGCAGGTGTTATTCTGGAAATCAGCAAACCTTCTAATGATCATTCTGGCCAGAGAGGTATACTGTTCAGAAGGGGTATGAGAATTGGGTCTGGTAGCAAAGCAGCAGGATTTGAAAAGATTAGGTGACTCCATGGAGGAACAAGTTTACAAGACTGAGAGCACAGGAACAAAAAGAGCTACTAGAGGAGAACAGGAGGCTGTGGGTAACCTGAAATGGTATGGCTGCGTGCTGCAGAAGCACCAAACAGTACAGTAACTTGACCCTCTGTGTTGCCTTCTTCAACTGAGATGTGAGGTGCTACCATTGCTCTGAAACAGCCTGAGGCACCTAGAGGCAGGCTAGATCCCATGGGTAGGACAGTGCCTGAAAGGTTAGGTGAAGTCCGAGCACAAGGTATCCCACAAGCCAGAAGAAGGGCTAGATAAATCCAATGGGAAACCCTCCTGATTTTAAGAGAAGCAAGTCAGAGTAGAGAACTATGTACTGAAATAGCCGGGATGGTGAGATACTGATGCAAAGGACCTGATGCAATCACCCCAGCACAGTTCCTGTTCCTTCTGGCTTGTGTGAGTGTTTCCTCAATGTATGAGACATACACTCAGAGGGCGACACCACTCCTTTCTCTACCCTTCCCATGCCCAGGAGCACTTCTGACCGTGAGAAAGTTCTGACATGCAAAGAAGACTCCTGTAGCAACGCCTTGCTTGCTGTCAGTTGAAAGCAGGTGACACCCTTGCTAATGATTAGTTTCAGAAAGAAAGAAAGCAAATGCACATGGATGTATTCACTTATCCCAGGTGATCACTGTTGTCTCCCACAGGTGGTATTTGTGGGGTTATTCGGCACGTTCACTGGTAGCTCTATCACCAGGGTGATGATACCTCCCAACAGAGGGGATCGTTTATCCTGGCAGATGCTGCTCTGAACATTGTGTATCTGGGAAATGCAGCTAGGTAGGAGAGAAGGAGTACTTCACAGAGACTTTCCAGTTTGCTGATGTATCTTCACATGCCTCTAGGTGCAAAGCCCCTCTGTGATACAGAGGGGACTGGAGCAAGAAGTAGCTCCAGACTTTCCTTTCTCCATGTTTCTGTAAGCCAAACTAGAACCAATGCTCTTATTGAAGACCCTGTTGATACCTTTTCTTCTTGTCTCCACCTGTACCTGGCTAATCATAGAAGGTCTTTAGTTGGAAGGGGTCCATGAAGATAATGGAGTCCAACTCCTAGCTCCACACAACACCATCCAAAATTCAAACACTACATCTGAGGAGCAAACCAAGCGACCTCAGCTGCACCTTTTTTTTGGTATTTTTTTTTTTTTGCCTTTTGGACCCTTCATCATCTTCATAACCATACTGCTATGAATCCCCTACACGGGAGCCTCTAGCTTGCAGAAGGTAACAGGGAGCTGTGTTGATTATGTGAGGATGGTTTGGAAGCCTGGCTGCAGCACTCAGAGGGAGTGTCTGCCACCAGTATTTCCAAAGAAGGGAGCTAAAAGCCACCCACGTGGGTCACAGAGACCATGTCTTTCTGCTACATCCTCCCTTTTGCCCAGCCCCATCAGAGACCTGTGTTTCCTCACGTGTTGTTCTGTGTGCCAAGGAGGCTGCCAAGGCATACCAGGCTCTGTGGCCCAATGTAACACCAGACAACACTCCTAAAGAGTTGCTGGCAGGAGGCTGGGCAAGGGAAGGGATGTGGAGAGACAAGAAGCAAGACCACCAGCCCCTGTATTTACTCAAACATGAAGTATTTCCCTCCCTTCCTCTTGCTGTAACTTGCTGATTAGAATGTGCTTGCTGCCTTCGCTTTCTCCCTCCTCTGTTCACATACATAAACAGGCATATGCATGTTTAGCATGATTCATCTGGCTACCTTCCTTCTAACGACCCTTGCAAGAAGCCCATCATGGCCACCTTGTGCACAGGATGCTGCAAACTCCCCACAACCACAATGTGTTTACAAATATCCTTCAAATAGCTCCAGGTGCCAACACATCTTTCCAATCTGAACATTGCTGGGGAAGGACAGGGACTTGGGCTTTGAAACAGCTTGACAAGAGGAGCAAGAATTGTAAGGTCAATTGGAAATCCACAAATCTCCTTAATGCAATCATGAGGCTACTTAAAAAACAAACAAACAACAAACCAACAGAGTAACATGTAGGTTTTTGATTGATGGAGAGTGTAAAATAGAAGGGGCACTTTTTGTTCAGTTCTTTGAAGCTTTTTCTCATCTCCACCTGCCCGTTTGTTTCCCCATGACCAGAGCTTTGTGATTACCAGCAGAGGTAATGGCACTGTTATTACAGCATCCCCCCCAAGATGTGTCAGCCTTTGCTCTGGCCTCAGGGACAAGTAGGCTTCATAAGACACAGAGAGAGAGCCCAGAGTGAATCCCAGGCAGATAGCTTTTGTTGTTTAAAAGCCTCAGGTTTTAAAAAGAGAAATAAAAAGATCTCCCTACAACTCCACTCAAGACCAGTTGTCCTTCTGGAGGCCCCTCTGAGGTTTCCTCTTATTTGGGGTGTGAACCCTGAAGTCTCTTTTTAGGCAGGATGTATGTGGTTTTGAAGCTAATCTAATAATTACCTTAAATGTTTAAAGTGCTGGTCTGCTCTCTGCAGAGGGGGCCATGTGCGTATAGAAGCAGCCAGGAGCACTAATAGGAACATAGACCATAAAACAGGCTAGGAAAAGCTACACGATTCCTCAGAGCAGATTTCTTCCTCAGAAATTTAGACCCTAATCCAACTTTGTGCTGAAATGTGAGCTTAAATGTAAGCATCTGGATCAATTAAAGGCAAGCCAATGCCCTGATGAGTGGTGAGATATGGCTCTTGGAGTGGCACTTTGCACTTTCCAGAGAAAGAGGTCTCAAACTTGAACACATTCAGCATCACAACACAGAACTGCAGTACCATTAAATACATACATATATATTTTTTTTGCTTAAGTGTGACATATCAGTAAAGTGCTGAGGAGTGCACAGACATGAAGTTCATAGCCTTTGCCTGCTCAGTGCTTTCTGTTTTGGAATTTTGCTGCTTCCTCCACCTTCAGTACTTCTATTATTACAGCAACTGGGAATAGTTCCTGAGGACTGGAAGACAGCAAGTACCACTTCTGTCTTTGGGAAAGAAAAAGGAAGCTATGAAGAATGACAAGGTGGGCAGCCTCACCTCAACTAATCCTGGAAATCATTTCCAGAAACATGAAGGACAAGAAGATGATTTTAAGTAGTGACCATGGACTTATGAGAGGGAAATCATCCTTAACTGACTCAATAGGCTTCTCACAAAGTGCAGCATAGCAAGGTTCCATGCCAGCCAGCCATGCTATGCTGCTTGTTGGTGTGACTTATTTTTAGTTCATAGAAGCAAACAAGGATGAACATTTCAGATTTCTCAGTGAATAGACATTTTTCAAAGAAATCAAGCAGTCCTCCATGTGTATGTGAAGTGTCGTCAGCACTCAGAAACACACCCCGGCACACAGATTATGCATGAGTGCTCAGAAAGTATTCATTAGACAGAGATAATTTCAGATTCACAGAGGCTTATTTGAACACTGTAAAATAAAATAAACAACTATTAAGAGCAACTTCATATAGCCCTATTAACTCTGCAGGAAAGATTTGTCCTTTCTGACAGAAATTATGCTTTTATTTTAGTGCTTAAACCAGTCTGTTAATGCAATCATTTTGTTCCCACTGCTCATTTCCACGATAATTTTAGGGCTGAAGATTTGCTGCTTAGATTTCATTTTCTGGCCTGCTCAAGTGGAAGCTTCTCTATCCTTTGGGGAAGATGTGGGATACTCACAGGTTTGCAAAATTATAGAAGGGTTCAGGTGGGAGGGGAGGTCTCAACACCTCTGTTCCTCCAACACTGCCCCATTCTTTATGGGACCACCCTCACAGCCAGAACAGGTTTACATCCAGGTGAAAACTGGCATTCCCCAAGGACAGATATGCCTCCAATGGGTTCTGATTCAGGGCCACTCAGCACTTCTGATGCTGATTTGTTTCCCCTATGCCATTAGTGTATGCCTTACTTCTCATCTCTGCCCAGTTCTTAACTGGCATCTCAAGCCTCTTCCATGCTCTTCTAAATGGAGCATCTCTGGCTGAGCTTTCTCCTGCCTTTGGGAGGAATTGCTGTGGGATTATCCTAGCACAAGGCCAACTGCGCTCAACTTTTGTCAGACAAAGGAAAAGCAAGAAACAGCAGAGAGACCACCACTGAAATCTTGTCATTGGTGGGAAGAGCTGAAGCCAAGATGCATTAAAACTTCCACTTCTATCTGAGCATGCTGCAGTTTCCCATTTGGATAGTTCTGTATGTAGCCTGGTTTTTCTAATACATGAATCATCTAGGTATGCTTGTTAAAAATGAGGTCATTTAATTGAAATGCTAAATACAGCCTCAGATTCCACTTCTATTTTTACCACAAATCACATTTCTCCCTCTTATTCTGGTGAGCAGAAGCCTGCTCAGGGCAGGTACTGTGTGGGATTGTTTCTATCACTTAACAGAACGAGTGTTGATAGAAAATTCATCACTCCAATTTATGCTAGCTCTCCACTACCACACAGCTTTTTGTTCTTTTTTTTTTCCTCTCAATACTTCAAGACCAGATTTCACTTTCAGCTATTCAGCTAAAAGACACCAAATGCTATTAAATCAAGTGAAAAAACAAACCAACAAGCAAACTGCATGCAGTTTTGTACATTCAGGTCTATCTGCTCCATTGGCTGCAACATATCTGGCAGTTGCTCTAGAGGAAATGATGACTGAGGACTCCGCAAAAACCATGTCAGGAAAGGAAGCTGAGTGAATGCTACCACTATTTTAGTATGATTGCTTTCTTACTCACCCACTGAAAACACTGCGTCCTCTTTATGCAGGAAAGCTGCTTCCCCATTGGAAATGTGTGGATGCGTGCTGCTCACGTTGCACTTGAGATATGTCTGAAGGTGTAATGGACCCCAGTGCTGCTGCTCAGCCAGGCACAGAGCAGTGGTCAGATGGACTCTGGAGAGGTGGACAACAGCCACACCAACATCTGACACACTTGTTGGGTGTGTGGCACAGGTACCTGGAGAAAGAACAAACAGAGCTGATAGAAACAGTCATCTAACCCAAGCACGAGATGAACGGGGAGAGAAATTTCCCATCAAATTGAATGTGCCCAGCCCAGATGCTCAGCGCTTTACTGAGACTTTTAGGATCCCCGAGTAGGTAGAAAGACTAAAGTGTTGTGAGTGTCTTTTCAGGACATAGAAGCAATGCATGGATACACAATATTGTCATGCCATACCTGAGATCTCATGCAAGGCCATAATAAGCCTTATGTTTTGAAAAGAACCACTAAAACTTCAGATCTGTATGCATTATTTTCCTTATCTCCTCCTCTATGCACATTTGCCTCATATTTATATACCCTATATATAAACCCTACTGCTATGATCACAAGTGTCTGCCAACGTGCAGCTGCAGATGAACAGCAAACCCAGCCCTGCTGCAGGTAACAGGAATTTCCACCCCAGCAACAGCAGCTTGATTAACTCCCCAAATCGCATTGGCTCAGGATTAATTACTCAACCATGATAACATGTATGGCTCTATGAGATTGTTAGTGATTCATTTGCATTTTAGCCTCTGGGGAGAAAAAAAAAAAAGAAAATCAACAGGAGGTAGGGGTGGTGCCTTCAAATCAAAGGGGCAGTTCTGGCAAAATGGCATAGAGCTCTTCTTTGACTCCTTGCATTAGCAATAAATCTTGCTGTGGAGGACTTTTCCACAGGGATAACAGATATGCAAATAATCTAAAATGTTCTTTTTTTTT